>JAPYZE010001516.1:0-24074 GCA_030522805.1 Leptomastidea abnormis | reverse complement strand
ATTTCTTTCTCAACAACTGGTTTTAGTGTCTTGATCCAATCACGTAACATTTCATCATATTGACTTTTATAATATTGTAATTCTGTTTCATTTTGAATTTGATCAAAATAATCCTTTGTAAATTAAACAAATGTTTAGTTTTATCATTTAATTAAAAATAATTTGTAAAATATATTTATATTTACCTTAAAAAAATTTGAATTATTTGCCATGTCTGTAAGTTTACTAATTGTAATATCAATTTGATGTTGTTTTTTATATTCATCTAAATTATGATCAAGCCCTTTAATGAGTACATCACGTAATCCTTTAATTTTATCTTCATACATTTTTCTTTTCTCAATCAATTTTTCTTCGTAATCCCTATAATTCAATTCCTCCGATGAAAATTGAATATGTTCGTTGATAGTAAATACAGGAATTTCTGGAAACCTTATACTAAATAAGAATAAATAAGTATTATTACTATAATGAATATTAGTCATTTTGAAGTGAATCAATTGAATTTGTGTAGTTATAAAAAATTGCTTACTTCAAAGAGTCATTTAGATAACGAAGAAACTCGTCAGCTGTTGATTTTGTATAACTTTTAACCATTAGTTGAGCCAAATAAAACACAGTGTGTTGGTCGCGTATATTTTTACCGATACTTTCGTTTAGATTTTTTTTTAATTTAGTTACTATGCTATCATCGAAAAGGTTTGTTTTACATGGATCTCCATTGACTTCGCAATCATGTATTGCCTTTATAGTATTGGTTTTTACATTTTGTTCCAATCGTCGAACATACTATGCAGTTTGAAAAAAAATTACATTTTAATTAATTATTAATTATTTTACAGTTTGGTTAAACGTTTTAAAATAATAATACTCACAATATCAAGAAAGTCAAAAGCCAACTCAAGAGTCGTACGAGTATCTTCAACTACATAGTTGATTCTTTGTAAAAATGCAGAATCAGTTTTATGTTCTTCTAAATCCAAATTGTGTTTATTTATATAACCTTCTAATTCTTCTTTATTTTGGATTTCATTGAAGTAGTTCTTTAAAAATTGGAATGAATGTATTTTCATCTTTTAATTTATAATAATATACAAATTAAAATACTTACCTTGAATGCATTCAATTCTTTAGCAAACAATGGAATTAATTTTAACAGTAAATAACTTTCAATATCCTTTTTTTCATAATCTTCAAGTTCTGTTTTTTTCTTAAAAGCTATAAAGCCAGATAGTTCTTCAAGTTCAAGCAAGTAAGCATTTGCCTTATTTATTATTGTTTCGTTGTAGCTTAGATTCATATCTTCGGATGAACCGTTCAAGATATTAAAAAACGGCTTAGCTGCATTTTCCATGTAATATAAATATGACACCTAATTAATATAATCAGAACTAAAACTGACAAACTTTTGAGTAAGATTATAATCTTTAATTTGGTTTGTTAAAAATTCTACATTATGATCATCGAATAGGTCTAAATTACACTGATTATGATTGGCTTTGCAAGCTTCAAATCCATTTGTAGCATTTATATTGACATTAATTTCCAAACGTCGTTGAATCTACGTAATGTTAAAAAAATTATTTTTGAATAAAGTTGTACAATTTTTTTAGCTTGTTAATTAAAAGTTATAAGAAACTGAACTTACAAGTAAATAAATTTTATTTCTTAAATTTATAAATTTCTTGCCGAAATCGAGTTCTTTGTTAACAATCGGTTTTAGATTCACAACCGTATTTTGTATCATCTTATTATACAGATCTTTATAATATGGTAATTCTGTTTGATTTTGTATAAGATCAAAATATTTCTATATAAATTAAAATTAATGTTTAGCTTTATCATTTAGATAAAAGTTATGTTTAAAAGATTTAAATATTTACCTTAATCAAAGAAGTACAATCACTTTTAATGTTTGTAATTTTATCAATTGTCACTTCATTTTGAAGATGTTTTTTTTCGTATTCAGCTAAATTATCTTTTAAAAAATCTTTTATTTCATTACGAAATTGTTTAATTTTATAATCTTGAATTTTTTTTTTGACAACTAAATTTTTTTCGTAATCCTTATTTATTTCCTCCGGTGAAAAATTAATATGTTCTGTGATAGTAAATACAGGAATTTCTGGAAACCTTATACTAAATAAAAATAGATTAGTATTATTACGCAAGTAGACATGCAGTATAAGTAGCTGATATAATGAATATAAGTAGCTGATATAATGAATATTAGTCATTTTGAAGTGAATCAATTGAATTTGTGTAGTTATAAAAAATTGCTTACTTCAAAGAGTCATTTAGATAAACAAAATAGTTTTCAACTATTATATTTATATAATTTTTAAAAATTAAATCAGCCTCATACAATACTATTGAATGGGCTACTGTAGAACCGACTCTTCTGTCAACAAAATATTTTATAGATTCAATATCGATGTTATTATCATTAAATAGGTTTGTTTTACATGGATTTCGATTGTCTTTGCAAGCAAGTATCCCATTTGTAGCAGTGGTATTTATGTTTTGTTTCAATTGTCTAATAACCTATACACAATCAAAAAATTACAATTTAATTAATTACAGTTTGCTTAAACGTTATAAAATCATAATACTCACAATATCAAGAAAGTCAAAAGTCAACCGAACATACGTATGGCCATCGTACGCTACCGTATTAATTTTTTCTTGTACTTTTTGAACAAATTTATTTGAAATAACTTCATATCTTTTTATATACTCATCCAACTCATTTTTATCGTGGATTTGGTTAAAGTAATTCTTTGAAAAATAAAATAAATATATTTTTATCATTTAATTTAAAATAATGTATAAATTTTAGTAATTACCTGGAACCAATCATAAATTTCCAAGGAAGATGAATATCCAGCCTTTTCAACTTCTGACTTTTTGATTGTTAAGGAAGCGTATACGTTAAGTTCTTTTTGTTTTTTTTTAAATAGACTATCAGATAGTTTATCAAGTTCATGTATATAAGCGTTTGCCTTATTTATTATTATTTTTTCGTAGCTTAGATTCACATCACCGGGTAAATTAGAATTTTGAGCCTTGAAAAAATAATTGTTTGATAAAAGTATTTTTTGTAAAAATATAAAAATAACTTGATATCTTATTTACGTACCCAAATAACTTGCACTGCTACGAATATAATTGAAATCAGTAGTATAATTTTCATTGCAACGAATTCAATCTGCTCGCGCTACAACTTTTAGAATATAATAATTGATCATGCACTAATATTTTATTATAAAAAGGCTAAGTTATTTATGACAGATTACATATTTAATATAGAAATCAATAAAAGAAAAATCATCAATTCATCATGAATATAAACGTAAAATTTCATTTTTAATGTAATGAACAAAAATTGAATAATATACATTTTATATACATTTTCATTTAAATAACGATGTTTCTAAGTTCGACAAATAAATATTTATTATTATAAAATAATCAAGTAAAAGAAAAATACCTTTTAAAAAAACATTGATCAGTAGTTTTTTTTGCAAATCTTTTAAGCAAAAGCAAAAAAGGTGAATAAGTTCTTGTAGATAAGATGTACGAATAGACACGTCCTCAACTCTTTCTTGCGAAATTAGTTACACAGCTGTTGAAAATGAATCGATGCGGCTGATGTGGCCAGTACATAGCAAGGCCCGATCCTTTAAGCAAAAATAAAGGTCTTGGTGGCAATCGGCTATTCGCGCATAAACAATTAATAATTTTCCGGGTTACTCCGCTAGGCTACCCGTGTCAGTCTGTGATTGGTTGTGTCTATGACAATTACAACTGCTACAGTAACTTTATCGTATGTCACGAATTTCGATTTACAAAAGTGGAATGTGCTTTAGTCATATACGTATCGAGGCAAAATGTCGTTTCAATATTATTTTTTGAAAAGAAAAAAATTTGACAAAGGAATTTCTTTAAAAACTATACAAAATATAAATCTGTATTTTTTTTAATTCTGCTTTGTCAGTTTTAGTAATTTAATAGGATAAAAATGTACACAAGCATTAACTCAACAAGTTTGTATTTAATTTCCAGCATTGGCAATCGCTTTTCTCGCGATCACGATTCTCATTTCATATGTGTCATAGTCATACGTATGAACTTGGAGCAAAAGATTACTCGAAAAAAAAATGCATTTTACATTGTTATAAGATAACTTTTTTCAAAAAGAAAAATTTCTAAACAATAATTTATATTGATATCAATTAATGACACCTAAATCTGATCAATAGAATAAAAATAATTACATTTGATTGACTAGTTCTTTACTTATATAAGTAAAGCCAAAAAAATATAATTCTCATTTATGTATATTCTTAATTTTTTCTTTAAAAGAAAATCGGGCCTTTAGAGCCTAAAAAAATTCAAACAAAAGAGATAAGTTTAGCAAATCGCGCAAGCCTAAAAGAACGATTCTCTTTCACTCTCTTTTCACCAATAACATAATCCACTCTCTTCTTAACGACGAAACGTCACTTTTCATAAAGAAAGCGCAACGTTAATCATATTAAACTTGTCGCAAATTTTGTATCTTTCTAAAAGTAGTTTATTTGGGATAAATAAAATAAACTTTTCTTCATTACTTTCAATTTTATTTAACATAAAATTACATATAATTTGTACTTTCAACTATATTTAAAAATAAATTATCTAACAATAAATAAACCACATATTATATACCTACTAAAGTATGTAGAACTTATTTTACCAAGTGAAATCGAAAAGAAAAAAAAATAAAAGTAGAAGTAATCTTAAGTCAGTCAACGTATGCAAATCGTCAAAAAAGTCAACCAAACAAAAGAATATTATCATAGCAGTTAAAGTCTTGAAAAAAAAAAAAAAAATTTCACTTGGTCAACATGTCTTTTCAACGCTTTTCGTTTTCAATAGTCGTAGTCATAGTCGTCCTGACAAAGGATATATTTCACTTTCTACACATCGTCTATTCATCACCGTCACTGTCACTGTCATTATCAATGTTACCATTCTCAGCGTTGTTATACCAAACAAAAAATGTGTCTCTATTTCTTAAATTTTACAATTTTTAAGTTTTTTACTTTCTTAAAAAAATAGTGTATACTAGTTTTCTATAATTATATTATATTTCAGTAATGAGATAAAACAAAAATTACTACATTTATATGAATTGTAATTGTAAGTTCCATTAGCAGATTAACTATCCCACTATTATCAATTCAGTCTCAGTCTTATGGTAATACTGACGTCTTCAATTTGTCATTATAAATATCGTTTTACAAAAATACCTGAATTTTTTTTACTACTGTATAAAATGTACTAAAATCTAAAAAATTTACTTAAATTTTTGTCACGTCTTCGTTATTTTATCAGATAACGGTGCGTATCCCCTATACGGTTGATTTTTATAATCTATATCTGAATAATCTAAGCCTCTGCGACGTCGATGATGTTCTTGCTGAGCATAGACTATATGATGACTTTCTTCTTGTTGACCAGCAAGTTTTTTTGCAGCTACGATTAATGAAAGCATTAGGGCAAGCGATGCTACCATAAGTGCCTTCATTGCCAGTAAACCTAATGCTCCGAAACCCATTGCTACCATCATTTTTGCTGCAATTATTAATAAAATAATTTATAAGTAATTTTTAAAAAAATTAAATTCAAATCATTTTTATTAAAATAATATTAAATATTTACCCATCACTATAATGATCATCGTACTATCTCCTTTTTTTCCTCCTTTGCCTCTTCCTGTAAAATAATAAAAAAATAAAATTTAATTACATTTCCATCACAAATTACCGATAACAAATTTTAATTAAGAAACTAATTTAGTTAATATTCAATTTTATAGTAAAATTTTTATAAATGCAAATACTATTTCATCTGAATTACACTTTCACTTAAAATTTAAAAAATCTCAAAATATATATAATAATATATTCCACATACCCTTTTCTCGACTTTCTCCAACAACATTCTCAAAATTATCAGGTAAAAGACTTCTCAACTTGATCCTCAATTCCCGTTTCTGCAGAAAATTCACAATCGAACCAAGCTGTCCAAGATTCTTTAAAAATCTCGCATCTCTCGACACCGACTCTTGACTCTCCACCAAACTTATCCCATCGATAATTTCAATACTTTTCCTCTTCCTCGCTTCCTCGAGCATCTTCTGCACAATTTTCCGAACTAATTTAACACCGTGACAAGCAGCGGTAGCATTACTAGTCTCATCTTCACCCAAACAAGACACAGAAAATCCTTTCCAAGAAATCTCTTCATTTTCCGCTCTTATCCAACCGATAGTCAGAATAACCAGCAAAGCCAGCAGAGAATATCGCGAGGACAAATTCATGGTGCGGGTGTTGATTTACAATGAGCCAAGTCGTAAGGAACTACCAGCCTTTATAATCCCGCGGTATATCAGCAGTAACAGCAACAAAAAATAAGGTTTTAAAACCCGCGGGGACATTAAGAAATTTTTCGTCTGATTTGTCGAGAGGAGATAATATAGCAGAACAATTAAGCCACAGAGAGCCACAGAGGCGCAGTTTACAGAGCGTTACGAGATGAGAGAGAGAAAGAGAGGTAGGCGACGAAAGTGCCTTTTTTTATGGTGGTATACGCTTCCTAGATACCTACATAAAACCCATTTCCTCGGTCATCTCTTGAAATATTTTACCCTAATCTTAGAATTTTCTAGCTCTCGAGAAAACAACAGATCTTGTGATAGATGTTGTTTTTTTTTTGGATTTGAGAAAATGAAATGTGGGGGATTGAGATTGAGAGGTTTTGTGGAAATGGTGATGTGATGAAAATTGAATGTCAGATTTTTTTTTTAGTTGGATTTATTAAATTTTTTGAAAATTTTGTATATTTGAGAGTGACGTTTCACTTGACTTGACTATAATGTAAAGAAGCAGAAAGTAGAGAATGGAATTTAGCAGTCAGTCAGTAAGTCAGTCATGCGGTTAAATGTATGTATTTTCTAAAGCTTTTAAGATTCATTTTTAGACTACGGTCATTTCTAATGGTAATTAGATGGTTTTTTTTTTAGATAGTTAATGGGAAATGTAAGTGATGTTCGAGAAAGCTCCTTTCATAAAATTTTTTTTTAATTATTTTTAAAAATTTTATTGCAATTATTGACCATTAGTTCATAAATCATTTCATAAAAATTTTGATATTGTCAAATTTATTCTTTTAATCTCTAGATGAATTCTAAATCTTTAATTTTATAATAACCAGGTTTGTCAATTAAGTTAAAATAATAATAATAATAATTTTTTGTTATCATCATTTCACAGCGCTTAACTATAAATTAAAGAAGTTTCTCACATCAATCAAAATTTAACACACATAAAACTTTATACAAAAAAAAAAAATCACAACTACCAAAATTACATTTATATAACACGAGAAGCTTCCTTTTTTATTTTTTTTTCTCGCTTTACCAAATATCATATAAAAATCAGCCAAAAATTTCATATGCATATATGAATGATGAGAAAAAGGGCAATCGAGGAATGCAGAAAGAAAGAAAAAAAGAAATATCGACAACGACGACGCTGAGAGCGAGTGAAGGAAAGAGAGAAAGAAGTATACATACATATATATAAGACACCAAGCGCGTTTTCAAATCTAGTTCATCTCCTTAACGTATATGCCTTTCTCTTCTGTCCCACTTCTACGCGGACGCGCGAACGGACAGTACACATGCTGTATGTGTGCGTGCGTGTGTATTGGGTATAGCTGAGATAGGATATAACCCGAGCCGGTGCGTAACACTTGGCCCATTCTCGCGAAGGAGGATCCACCGAGACGACTTATCGCATAAAAGTGTATGTGTATGTGTCTCTTCTTTAACACGCGAGAGTATCTTCTTCTTTTTCTTCTTTTTCTTACCTCGATGCTAATATCGTCATGATTTTCTTTTCGCAGTTATATTACTTGCTGACCGCAGAAATCCTCTCGATTTTACATGAATTTTTTTTTTTTTTTATTTTATTTTACAGTACAAAGTACATGATCATACTCGTGTGCTTGGGTTTCGAATTCCTTGTACTTACACTTGTGTTTCGTGCGAATATAAATCTTGAAATTGGATTGTTTATGGATGTAATTTAATTCAGATGGAGATCGTGATTTTTGATAAATTTTAAAAGTTATCTATATAGATTTTTATGATTAGGATCATTTTATATGTGGAGTAATAATTTTATGAGTATTATAAAAGTATTGAATTTCAATTTAGGAAAAATTATAAAATTGGAATTGTTTATGATTGTTTTCATAAATATAAGGTTTTGTAAAATTACTATTTTGACATATAATTTTAACAATTTATAACAATCTTTTTAGTTCTTTTAAAATTATTTTGAATAATTTTACATAAATTAATACATGAAAATATTGAATAAAGAGCAAGTGCTCCAACTTCTTCAGCAAATAAAGAAAGTGCAATTTTCCGCATCAATTCTACCAATAATATTTTACATATCCTTGTCCTTGAACCATCAATATTCTCAAATCGTACACTAAAATTCGATTAAAAATTTGCAGACACAAGAGAACTCCCGTTCAGAAATCAAGCCTTACTTCTTGCGTGAGAAATCGAAAGTCCTCCTTTTCCCTTCCAAAGCACTCGTCCTTTTCTTCACTACATAAACCGAAGTATAATCGTCCATCACAAGAGAGAAAGAAAGAAAGAAAGAGAAAAAAGGGATACATTTCTCCTGCTGCTGCTGTCCAACACCGGTCATCTCCCACGATCGGGAGCAAGCAACTCACTTCCGGC
Source organism: Leptomastidea abnormis (assembly GCA_030522805.1). Classification (NCBI taxonomy): domain Eukaryota; kingdom Metazoa; phylum Arthropoda; class Insecta; order Hymenoptera; family Encyrtidae; genus Leptomastidea; species Leptomastidea abnormis. The sequence continues at coordinate 15,265 of JAPYZE010001516.1, read as the reverse complement.
TTCGGCCGCCCGTCGCGGAGAAAGCGATCCTGCTAAAATGTAGGTCACAGAAGAAGACTGGACCAACTTTACTGTAAGTGTGTGTGTGTATGTGTATGTTCTGATCCCTTGTAACTTTTCGACTATACTACCTGCTGCTGTTGCTGTTGCTAATGTTTTATGTGACTTTGTGGTTTGGTTTGTGGTTGAATTAGTTTGAACTTGTACTTACTACCGTATGATTTCTAAGTCACTTTTACTACGTTGGTTTATCGCTTACAGAATATTTACTTGCTTGGTATGTTTTATCGAGATTTTTTTTTTTAAATTTGTGTGAGAAAAGAGAAAAGTTGGATGTCTTGTTGTTCAATTAACAAATTTAATCAAAGTATATTACAAACTTAACACGTTGGATATATGTATTTACGCTACAAATGCGTTGTCTTGCCGTATCCGGCTTGTTCTACTTAAAGTGGTTTTTAACGTCGTTTACGCAGCAACGGTGTTTTCTATTGAATTTTTCGAAACACAAAAAAGATCTTACTAATCAGAAGATTTTACTGTTTTGTGTTTGTGTTTTTTTAAGAGTATTATCAGGTGTAATATTATTTTTAAAATCAAAAATAAAAAACATTTAAAAAATACGTGAGAATATTTTTTGAAACCTTTTATACAGTTAAAAAAAGAAATTTACTTATACCATTATAATATCTAAAAATAAATTACATATTGATTTTATTATTAAACTAATTCTAATATTTTCAAGTACTACAATCACACGATTCAAAAAAAAAATGAATCATCAAATCAAATTTTAACCTTGACTTTGAAGTGATCTATAAAATCACTCGTTATAACTCTTAAAAAAAAGCTATTGACCTAATTTCTTATTACATTCAAATTTTACCGGCTTCATTGTTAAAGAGAAAGTCTTTTTTTCTATCATAGCAATAACTTATTTAATTCTTGGAAATCCCTATAAAAAAACATTACCTTTGGTATACATAGCTCAGTACGTATTTAATCTTAATGTTAGTCTTATAATTAGAAATTTTTATTTTCAAATTATCCTACATTAAAAATTACCAAAAAAAAAATATGAGTTAAAAATAATCATTGTTTTTTTACTCAATACCTTTTAAGCCAACTTACACAAATCTTCTCCTAAAAACCAATATAAAAAAAAAACCAGTAGGTATACAAAAATTTCATCTCCATGGCTTATAATCCCATTCATGCTATAAACAGCACACATTCTGCAATTCTTCAAACCTTGACACGACTATAAGTTCCAGTCGAGTTCAATTCACTTCGCAACAACCTCATCCTTGAACTTGGCCGCCGTCGTCGTCGAAGTCGTGGTCATTGTCGTCGTCTCTAACTCACCGAGAAAATAAAGTACCGGCTGTTGCGTACTCCGATAATTTTCATTAGCAACTTTTACCTGTACAGCGCCGCCAGTGAAAGGCAGTTGGGACTGTTGTTGCATGTGAGCAAACTGTTGTTGGATTGCTGCGTTGATGCTGCTTTCGGCATCACTGTTTTGCCGGTAAATTGGATCCTCGATATTTGACACCATTGAACGATAATCGTAAAAATCAGCGCCGTAACCTTCACCTGGTGGTACAAGACCGCTGTTGATTTCTTGGACTGTGAAAGGAGAGAAAGAAAAAATCGGTTTGTTATTATATGAGATTGTGAGGATTGACCTTGGTGAGACTAGGTAGGAAGCTGCTCGCGGTCGTTAAAAATGTGAGAGTGAAGATGTTACCGGGGATCTGCTTTATCGATTTCTGGTTTGTTTAATTGTTTTTTTTTTTTATTTCTAAGATAATTAAAATTTGTTTTAATTCTGAAAATATATTGCAAGAAAAATCTAACTATCTTTATTGTATGAATAAAATAAATAATTAATTAGCTCTATATAAAACAATTAAAACATTTTTTAAATTATTTTTCAAGTTTATCCTTTAAATTGTCGTAAGTATAATTAAGACAAACGTAAGATAATAAGTGGAAACTCGCTGTGGCTATGTCAGAAAAGTGTAAGCTTTACGATCTTACAGGTCGTAGTTCGATCCCCGTCGTTCACTATTCTGAACTTCCAAGTTCAATATTCGAAATATACTTATTAGAGTGTCAAAAAAGAAAAAAAACGTAAGATATAGAAACCAAGCAAGTTCCCTTTTCGTTCATTTCCGGCCAAAAAATAATATAAAAGTCAGTTTTTTTTTGTAAATTGTACAACTTAATTTATTGAAGACACTTATAGTATTGAACAATAAATAAACAGACTGTACAAATTTTTACAAAAATGGTTTTATTTTACTTCTAATAAATTCTTAAAAATATAATTTAATTAAATCATATATCATTGCAAAAATAAAAATAATCAAAAAAAAGTTGAATTAAAAAAGTAGATTAATAAAAAATTTGTTAAAACACCACTAAATCTCTATTTTTCACTCATATTTTAAAAACCAAATGAGCTTTCCATTATCGCTCATTAATCATCATCATAATCATCATTTAAAATTCATCAGTTTTCACATTTTCTAACAAACCAATCCATGCATCAAAAAAATAATTTTTCCACCAAAACCATACATATACATGTAGGCCTACCTGTATAAGCATTTAATTGTCCAGCGTAGGTGTTCGCGTTAGCCATAGGCGTATCCGCGATGTCGAATTTCCTTTTATTACTATTTACTTCCTGCTCAGTTCCTTTATTACCAAGATCAAGCTGAACTTTCGAATCAGCATCATCGTTGGTCCAGTAGCACTTGTATTTACCAAATCCAGCTTTACTATTAGTCTCCTTTGGAGTCCTGTAATCCTTAGTTTTGAGATAACGTCGTCTGTCATTTATTTTAGGTATCAGCTTGTAATCGGTTGGTACAAAACCATTAAAGACCTTAACCATCTTTGGTGGTTTAACAGACTCTATTCTACTAGTTGGTCCATCCGTCACAAATTGATATCGAAAGCTCGGCTGCAGAAGCGGCTGATGAGCAAATTCAGCAAAGGTTTCAAGATCAGGATATCGCTTGGTACTATTGTCTTCCTGTACCCATAGGCCATATTTGCCCAGGAAGTTTTTCAAGCCGAATAACGTGGATACCAGGAGGTTGAGATTCGTTGATAGGAAATTCATGACGCTGAGCAAGGCGATTTTTGATAGTACGATTGGTAGTAGGGCCAGGAATTTCAAGCCAATTGCAGCGAGAACCGGTACCAGTACTAGTTTGCCGAAAAGGAATGTTCCTGAGATTTGGAAAGATTCGGAGCGGATTTCATTTGGACTAAATATTAATGGGGCTCTCTTTTTTTTACTCTACTCGATTGATTGTTTATTAATTAACAAAAAATTCAATCTATTTTGCTAAACTAAAAATGAAAAAGGGATAAATTTTTGGAAAAACTTACGTTTACCTGCTGCGTAATTATAGTCCTCAGAATCACGAGGCTGAATCTCATGAATTTGAGCAAATACACGAGGACCGTCAAAACTAAGTAAAAGTAACCATCCTAGGAGTAGATCCCAGCCACGACCAAAAATCCTGGGCCTCATACTATTCCGTACCTCGAGCTCATCTGCAACGACTTACTAAGAGCTTGTCAAGTTTGTAAAAACCACGGAAACCGTCACGAGCATCTCTACTTATACGAAGCCAATTAAAACGTGACAAGTGTCCGTGACAAATGAATTTAAATGCTGTCTTCAAGAGATGAACGTTTGAACGAATGATAATGATAATAATAATCATAACGTTGTGAATGGAAATTTTTAGGTAGAAGTTACCGTAATAGGGGCGGATTTGGAGTAGCGATAGATGGACATTGCACTTTGCCAACTGTAGGTGCAATGGCTTAATTGAGAAATTCTTGGAAACAAAGTTGCAATTTTTACGCGATGAGATGATCAAGATTATGTTGTAGGTGTTGAAGGTATTTTTTTTTTTAAATTGTTTTGAAAAAAAAAATACGGTTTAAATGTTTTTATCTGTGATCTATTTTTTTTTTTTTTTTTATTGTTCGAGCCTACTTTAATTTAATAATTGTATTTTTAATTAATTAAATATATCGATAAAATAAAATAAATCAAATGATTTATATTTGAAATTAAAACTATATTTTTTTATAATGAAGAAAATTTGTATTACGAATCAAATTTTTCAATTACAATATAATAATAAAAAAAAATTAACTCAACTCAAAACTTAATCTTATTACCTATCCACAATAAAAATCATTGAATCGAACAATAAGAATCAGCACATCACGTCAATTACGTCGGAAAAATCCAAGCTCAAAGCGAAACAAGAGGTGCGGCCTAAAAATAAAAAAAAAAAAAAAAAGAAAAGAAACATCGTGTAACGAAAGGTGCACATATACACATAGTACACATATCGAAAGAGAGAGAGAAAAAAAAAGGAGAGACTTGCTTGATTGCAAAGTGAAACTAGTCATTACACACAAGCGCCTTGCCTAGCCTAGCCTAGCCTCTCTCAAGTCTAACGTATATAAAAATTCGGAAATCTGGGCTACACGGACTCCCCCAACGTTAAGGCCTTAGTTACTGTTACATTAATTGAGAAGGTGAAAACATCGCATATAGTATAGGTAGTCCTTAGTGTATATGTCTTAAAAAGAGGGAAGCGATAGAAGAGCGTGTTTACGCGAAAAATAAAAAAAAAAAGTAAGGAGAGTCGCGAAAGAGAGCTACGGGGCGCGGAATTACTCTACTTCTCCACTTTTTCCTAAAAAGGTGGGAGAGAGAGAAGAAAAAAAAATAAAACAACAAGTTTGCTTGCTTACTTGCTTGTTTCTTCATTCGCGTGGCTCTACTTCCTCTGACGCGAGAGCGCGTCTGCTTATTATACTTACTCGTATGGCGTTAAGTCCAAGTTCCAGTTTTTTTTTTTTTAATCAGATTCATGAGGATATGTATCAGGTATATATATACTGTTTATGAATTGCTGATGAGATGATGTTTTTTGCTTCGGTACAATAATTTTCCTTTTTTGGAAAGTTTATTATTTACTTGATTACTATTTTTAATTTGAGTATATTTGGATGATAGGTAATTTTTAAATAAACATAATCATAAATTGTTTTTTTGTTTAATTTTTTTTTTATAAAAAAACAATAAATATTTATTCTCACATTAGACAACAGTAACACGTTATGATACAATCGTTCGCTCTCATTTAAAGAGACATATAATATAAATAAGTTAATTATACAATAATATTATTAAATAAAAATAAGGACAGAACCAGAATGAGTAGTGGTAAGAAAAAAAAAAGGAAAAAACAAATGAGTAGTCGCGCTTGTATATATATATTTATCAAAAAAAAAAGGATAGGGTATCGTCCCTAGGATGACAATATATAAATAAAATAAATACCATGAGAAATGAAGAGAATAAATGATAAAGAGAATTGAAAAAAAAGAAGATTATTAATAGTAGCAAGGTAAGAAAAGCGTTCGTCCTTCTGTCCTCAAAGTAATTGGTAAAAAAAAAAAGTCATTGGTCTCGGTTTCAACTAACAGTCCAATCGATCTACATGAAAAAAAAGGCGATCGAGAAAAAAGAAAAGAAGAAAAGAAATACTTCTAAAAGAAATGAAGTAAAAGAAAAAGAAGAAGAAGAAAAAAAAAGAAAGGGTGTGTAGGATAATGACTCGAATTGGTCACGGTCGATCCGTCCAACTTCCGGTCCAGTCCCAGTCCAAGCGTAAATATAAGTAAAGCGTACAGTGCGTGACGTCTATTCCTCTTTCTCTTTCTCTCTCTTACTATCCTCCCCCTTGTACACGCATTTTTTTTTCTCCCCTCTCGCATGCGGTTTCCGATGACCTTGATCGAACCAGTTTCTCTCTCTCTCTCTCTCCTGGTATATATACCTACTCTCTCTCGCGGACTTCTCTCCTCATCTCGATCATCAACTTCTTCAATTTATAAAATAAAAGAGATACTTCTAGTCTCTTACCCGCACCCGCATGCGAAAGTGGGTTACCACCAAGAAGTGTGCATTCAGTATAACGCATATATCTCCCTCTTTCTCTCGGTATGTGTGTATATAAAAAAAAGAAAAAACATACAAGTGCGTCTGTTAACCGTTAAATGCATCGGCACCGCCCGAAAGAGAGAAAAAAAAACGATGGCATTCGCGCGTACTCGAGAAAACTGAGATAGAAAAGAGGAAGTAGAAGAGGATTGTAAGAAAGAGAAAAAAGAGAAGGATACGTCCGTTTCGGGGATCGTCCGGTCTTGTTTGGTTGATACATAAGTCGACTGGTTTTTCTAGTATTTCTCTCTTTTTTTTTTAAATGTTTTATCGTATAGTCTAAGAGATATGTATAAATGTGTGAAGTATGATCGGTATATATATGTACATATGTGTCAGTGGGGGGAGAAATAAAAAGGGGGAAGATGAGAGGAGGGGCGAAGAAAATTGCCCACGGCCTACATACCTTTAAGCTTATAAGCTTTAACAAAAAAATAATTCACACATACACACATGATAGATATGTGCGTAAGTATGAAATTTTTGTAGTTTAAGGAAATAGAATACAGGTATGAGAATGAAAGACCATATATAGGTACTAAATAATAAAACGTCCGTTTAAGTCTTATAAAAAATTAGGAGGGAGGATATCCGTCATATAGTTGTTGTTGTTGTCTGGCATTTAGGTCTAGTACGTCTAGTTTTGTCGTTTTGGTTTACTTTTTTTTTCCTAGGGGAAAATAGACTGTTTCAGTCTGTTCCGTGAGAAAGTCTAGACGGTTAAAGGTCAGTCTAATAGAAAATATATATGCGTTTGTAATGTTGATTTGTTAGATGACAATTGATGATGATGATGATAATAATGATGATTATTATGACGATGATATTGTGAGCTAAGGGAAAGACAAGTATAAAAAAAAAGAAGACTCTAGCTTGTTGTCCTTAAACACGATTATGGAGTGTCGATTTTTTTTTTTTTTTTTTGAGTTAGGGCCTAAGTAATTGAGGCAATAGAGATGCACTGGATTTATCGAGATACCGGGGCTAATTACGAGAAGGTATATTGGAAAGTTTGAAAAATACAATTTGATAAACGTTGATTGTGAAGAGGTCAATTTTTTTGCTTTGTAAGATCTTGTATTGATCTGTGAATAATTTGATGTTAACGATTATTTTATCTTTCTGTAAGAAAAACGATCTTTTAAAAGATCGAGATTGACAAAACAAAAATAAAAAGATATTGTTCTTAAAATAAGAACTACTTGTATGAAATAGATACACACTCGAAGTATTGCAAAGACAAAAATATAATATATATGTAACCAGGAGTGAAGAATTCGTTTAATCGAATTATATATAGATATATGGAAAAAAAGTAGGTCAATGGTAAATGGTCACCATTAAAACTGGTTATACGTAATCAGGATATAAATACTAATTCCCGGATAACGATTAAAACCAGTCTAACCCAATTTCTAACCATTCCAATACAAAAAAATCAAAAATCATCCACAGATCCACCTCGCGACCTCATCTTTATAACGAGCCTCGCTCATCAGACCTCCTTTAATAAATAAAAAATATGATTAGAGGTCAATAAATCGACATTAACCCTTTCGCTAACCCTCTTAAACCCCGGATTCTCGTTATCTCTCTTTCTCTCTCGAAATCTCGTAACACGAGATTATCCGGCCTTAAATTATTAACCATCCTCACTGAGGCGTATGAGCAGAATAAGCCATCTGCTGTGCTTGCTCAGCTTGACGTTCTTGGAAGCTTCTTGCCCAACCACCTGAATAATCGCTATGTCCATGGCTCTCGATGTGGCTGGCACTGTGATGCGGATGCGCGACAACTTCGTACGTCACGTGCTTTTGCTGCGAGAAAAGCTTTTTCAAACCTATTATACCAGCTAGGAGAAGTGCGATCTTCGAGAGTAGAAGAGCTTTTCCAACTAATAGGGCTAATCCTTTGAATGCGAGACCACCGATCAGACCGATTTTTAATACGGCTGCTGCTAGAAGTGGTCCCATGTTGTTTTTCTTGCCACGACCTGTAATTAATAATTAAAAAAAATTTTTTTAATACAAAAATTATTTATGAAAGATTTTTAACACGTCATTTATTTAAGAATATAAAAGGATATATAATAAAGTTTAACTGGAATAATACGTTTGAAAATTGTTTTATAGTCCACACGTTTAATTATATCCTATAATTATTACGGTATTTGAACACGCTTGTTATGTGTGTATGTATGTATGTATGTGTATTTATAATATGCAAGTATGCTAAAAAAAAGGAATATGCAAGTAGGATGCCTTTTATAAAGGTGCTATTTCCAAGATATTTATCAAGATTCATTTAAAACTCACTTGCTCTAAATTGTTAACGTAACGGAACTGTGTAATCATTATTTACAAGTTATGCCAAAGGTGGTTCTTTTTTTTTTACTTCGCTTTTTTTCGTGAAATTCAGATTATTATTGAAAAGTTTTGTTTTATTATGAAACGAGATAATAAGTTAAAAATAATTAAAATTTTTGTCATAAAAATGAATTATTTATTATTTAATTAAAAAATTGTGTAATTAATTATATTCATAAACGAATGATTTATCAACAAATAATCACAAATTGTTGAAAGTCTTTGAATAATCTAGTACACATACATACATACAAGTCCTACGTATACTCGTCAATTTTCTAAAATTACCCCTCATTTAAAACCCTAAGAGCTTATTTAAGTATTAAATCTTAACACAGTTTAAATTACTAACAACACACACAGACTCTCTTTCTCTCTCAGCCCATATCCATAAGCAAAACCGTTAAACCTTTGATATACACCCAAGTCATCATATTACCTCTCTCTCTCTCTCTCTCTCTCTCTCTCTCTCATTCAGAAAACCTGTTCCTGATTTATATATACATACACCTATATCTAGACCAAACTCAAATTACAATTTAACAGCATATATATCGCGGGTGTAGATATACTTATAGCAGTAAAACCACTGATTTTGCAGGTGTACTTTATAGCACCTCAGATAATTTAAATTCTTTTTCTTTTTTATACTACTTAGAATTGATAATTCTCAAAAAAAAAAACATATCTCTCATCAAAAATGTAGGTCACGAATCAAGATATAGTAAATTAAGATAAAAAAAAAAATAAAGCTTACCATCCTGTACAGCATTTTCGGAGCGTTCAATTGAAAGTCCAAGGTTGAGCGATCCATTTTCATCTTCCTTAGCAGACACAACAACATCATCTTCAGGTAAGAACCTCCACTTGATACTACGCGATTTGACGAAAGCATAGACCTTACTAGCGATAAGATCAAATACATCAGCTTCGTCGTCTTGTTGTCCAGCAGATCTACCAGATGATTGGAAGCTTACAACTTCTTCGGTAGCTTGGCTAGTCTTACGAATTTCGATGTCATCAGTAAGTTCAATCGATGCCTTTTTCAATAGCTTGTTCATGTAGGTGACGAGTTTTAACATTACGCAGCTGCTCAAATCGTTTTGTGAACACTTGACGTTTAATTTACGGAGAAGCTCCTCTTCGTATTTCGCGCGATCGCTCATTGTCGTCGTCGTTACAGTCTGCTGCTGGTGTTCGACTACGCTTATCTTGTCGCCTAGACCATCTACTGGACTTGATAGAGCTACGCCTAATAGGCATGCTGTCAATGCTACGATCATTGCCTTCTTCATCTTGTTAGACCCTGAAAAGATTTTTTTTTAATGTTTTAATATACGATAAAGCTTTTTTTATTTTGTGATGGTTAGTAAGGATTTTATTATACGATAATTAAATAATTAAAAATTTTATTGGGAAAAAATAACTATAATTTCAAGTATGAGTGATTATCCAATTAATTGAATAGCTTAGTTTACAACGCGTAAATAAAAAAAAAAATTATTCGCATTAGTTTCAATTTCACGTTCGCCTAAATTCTAATTGCTTAATTAATGTAAGATTCATTTTCATAAGAAACTAACGATTTTTCAAGCTGTCAGTTCTCAGTGAGAAAAATTTAATTAACAGAAGAAGAAGAAGAAGAAGAAGATCTAGCGTAACCGTTATTTTTTATTACAGTCTTAAATAAACGCGTATGATGATTATGGCACATTTGTCTGTCATGCGAAACAGTCCACTTATTTGTGAAATATGTAAATAGAAAATTTTCTTTATGAGTAAGTACATATTAGCTACTGTAATTGTACGTTAAATTTATGACTGTAGTTATTTGACAAATGATATGTGTATACCTATAAAGATGTGTTTTATTTTTGTCAATAAATTTTTATATGATTGAATTTCAAATTTTTTAAAATATAAATAGTAGAAAATAAAGATACCAATGTAATTGTCTGGTACAAAGAAAATTAATAGAGCGCTCTATTCTTCTTATTGCTAGTGTATTATTAAGTCACTTCATTACATGAAAATTTAAGCAAATGAATGAGTTTCTTTTAACAAAAGAAGTGTACCATGAGAATACAGGTTTCTTTGGTATTTAAGATACCATATAATAATCTTCTTGGAAAATAACAAAAAAAGTGCTATTGAAATATTTGTACAAAATAGTAATAATGATATGAATTATTGAATTCTCGAAATAAACCAACTTGAATAATTTCGAAAATAAAATTTAAAAAAAAAAAACAATGATTATTAACAATTGTAACAACTACCCTTAAATTAAATTATTCTGCAAGCACAAAAATAAATCAACAAGTACAATAATAAAAACAAAGCCAAAAAAGTTCCAAAAGCAAATATTTTTCAAATTCCAACAACCATCACAAAATAAAAGAAAAAACCCAAATCACTCCAATACCCCAATAAAACCCTGCCCCCCAAATAAACCACACAAAAAATAAAAATTTTTATTTTAAAATCAATAAAAAAAAAAGCTCACCAGAATAATCGTTCCTCGAAACTGATTAAAAAAATCTCGTTGCCCGCACGCACGAGGAAAAAAAAGGGGGTTGTTCTGACGTCTTGATTTATCCTTTTAAAGAATATACACGCGCACAGTTGACGACAAGTAGTATAGTATACGTCTAGTGCGTGAGAGCGAGAGCGTCGCTTCTGAGCGAGCTCACAAGTTGAGGCCGGCTTTATATATACCGTAGAATCGAGCACCGTGTATATAAGTTGAGAAAATTATTAAGGCCCCCCGCTTTGCTTGTGAAGAGAGTAGCTAGACTAGAGTAGAGTAAGAGAACCGACCGCTCGTCAGTGGGGTGGTGGCGCTTTACTGTAGTGTAGTTGCAGTAGAGGGGCATAGAGAGTCCCATACGATATAGTATGTGAGAGAGAGAAAGAGAGAAATGGGGGGACTGTAAAGGAGGATATAGATCCTGGCTATAGAGTTTGAGATGTAAGATCTTCTGAGTTAGAGGGGAAGTCACTTGTGAGACGTTGCGCTCTCTTGCTCTCCTTCTAGCCTGGACGATTCTTATATGATTCTCTTTCTTTTGTAGGATGTACCTTGAGAGAGATTAGTCGTGTGGTTTGAGTAGATATAGGGTCTGTTATTATGATGGAGAAATTGCTAGGTGTCTTGGTTTTGAATACGTGAGTAAGGAGGATTGGATATGATAGATTTGATCTGAATTATCGATTATTGCTGACTATAGGGATTGTTTATGCTTTAGGCATTGTTATTGTTTTGTAGGACAGAGATTAAATTTTGGCGATGATTTGTTTTGGAAAATTGTCAAAAAATCATTTTGTTCGATGTATTTTGATTTTTAATTGGTATTAAGTTATTGAACTTTAAATTTATTCTGGATAACTTAATTTGCATAATTTTGAGTTGAATATATCATCTCTAATCGTATTATGGTAATCAAAAATAAAAATTCAAACAGAAGCCTAAACAGGAGTCGATATATGTAATCTTAAATATAAAAAATTATGTCACCAGACACATTTAAATTAAATCTCCAAAAACAGATATTTCTATATTGATTTATAATCTTTTTTCTTTAAAAAGATGTTTCTTCTAAAAAAAAAAAAGATAAAACTTAACTCACCAGTCTAAACATGGAATATTACACTTATTAATAAAAAGAAATCTCGTAGATCATTAAATAAAAATTTCAAAAATTATAAGATACAAGCTTTGGATTACGTTAACATGATTAAAAGGCATTAGATGAGTTAATGGTAATATGATTCGATATAAACATTGTTTTCGTAATAATGACCTACCTGCTATCCTTGCTAATACTTTAAATTTACAGTCTAATAACTTCTTCTTCTTGTAAGACTATGTTATTAGAATAATAATATCGATACTTTCAAATTTTTCAAAATTACAATTGATACATCACTTTTAATAATATTTTCATAACAAATTATTGTATTACTCTACTTATACCTACTAAATAAATAATTAAATCACATTTATTATCAAAAAATATCTATACTTAATATTAATCATAATATTTTCGAGCCAATAAACTTCAATCATGACACAAATATAAACAGCAAAATTCTTTAGATCCAAAACATACAATCATCAAAGACGCGCCTACATATTTGATATTTTTCCTTTTTTTTGTTCTCATGACTTAACGGTCATCATAAAATCCTTGGCATCTCACTAGAGAGAAGAAGAAGAAGAAAAAGAAGCTATTTAACCATCCGGCGCATATTCGCATTTCAAACGAAATTACCGTAGAAAATTCTATAATAACAGTTCACCAAGGTATTAATTAGCGCACAAACGTACCAAGAGTTAAGCGTTCATTCATAAATATATCTAAAATCCAAAAAACTCTCTCTCACACATAAACTCATCGGTCAGTTATCCGTAAAAAAAAAAACCGGGCGTCACGGCTTGAATGTTTCTTTATCGAGTAGAATACAACAAAAAAAATATAAAGGTTTTCCATACTATAGACACACAACACACATATAGGTAAAAAGAGAGTGTTAAACTAACCAGTAGCGTCCGGCTTGTGTTTTTTTTTCCTCTTTCCGGACGATTTTCGGGCGAGCGTAGCGAAAATCATTCAGAGTATATATTAAGAAGAAAGAGAGAGAGAGAGAGAGAGAAAGACAAGGAAAAGGGGGAGATCCGACTTTCACCGGTACTAGGGGGAGATGCTTATCGCTAGAACGCGAGTAAGAGAGAAAAGAGAGGCCGATTAGCCTAGAGCCGCGAGAGTTTTGAGATGATCGAGCTCGCTGGACCGCTGGACATTATGTACCTATATGTACATTCGGAGAACGGAGAGTGTGTATGTCCGGTTGATTTTTTTTTTCTTCGCGAATCTAATATAGTGAGCTTGTCGCTTTGACCTGGCTTTTTAGAGTTTCTGTAAATGGTTTGTAAAGCTTTTAAATATAAACTATAAAGTTTAGGGTTAGATATAAGGAGGTTGTAAAGTATATAAGTTTGGTAAAAGGTATATATGATATCTACTATTGCTTTAAATTAGGTCAAACAAGCTTATAGTAGATTGTCATTTTATTTGACTGTTTTATTTGTAAATTACTTGATTTTATTTATTTATAATTTTTTTTTTTTTACTTAATGAATTTTATCGTTTATAGTGTAATTTATAATTATCCGGATATATATACGTATGTATGCGTATTTAACTTTTATGAAACATTTATTAGTTAAAACAAACTCTCTTTACCACTTTTCTTTCTGCTCTAAAATTTTTCCTGATTGTATATCCACACATATCACACATATACACATAAACACACACATACGTTAAATTTTGACCTACATAATCGTATCGTGTACATATATTAGCATACAATTCAAATTGGTCATCAAGAAAAGATTGATTTTTGTATTATAATTAGCTATTGATTATAAACAGCTCCCTCACTATCAAAAAACAAAAAATGATCAGATTAAACAAAAAAGACAACAAAATATAGGTCAACCAAGTACGGTATTGTATTATTTTTTTTTATTATTATTATACACCTTTTAAACCGTTTGTAGGTCAAATCATTTTTTTTTCCATTCCATGACTTTTACTTACCGCCCCTCACTTTTCTATAATCGCATAATATCGAAATAATTACTTCTACACATCAGTCAAAAGTGAATTCCATTCATTTTTTTTTCTTTTTTGCACCAAACATTTTATTAACTATAATAAATTTTTTAAATGCCTCTCCGTTACTTATACATATCTTGTAATAAAGCATTATCTTAACGATTTTACCACTGCTAATTCATACAAATTAATTGAATCGTCAAAATAAAAGACGATACTTCTCCACATAATAATTTTCAATTTTATACAAACATAATCTTAAAAATTTACGATTCTCACTCTTCCCCACAAAATAATAATTTTTCCATTTATCCTTTCATCTTTCACTTTGCGGTTTTTTTTTACTCTTACAATCTTAAACGCAGTAAAGATCGTAAATTGTAAAAAAAAAATCAGATTTGGCGATGAAAATTCAAGATTGAGGTAAAAGTAGTTTGAATAAAAAATGAGCTGTACGAACAATGAGACTAGAGCAAATAATCACTAGCGTGAGAGAATTAAATGTAGATCGCTATTAAGAGCCAATCAACGCGCTTATTACAGTTACAGAGGATCGTAACAATACTATCTGATTATGAAACTTCCACTCTTTTTTTTTTCAAAATTGTTACTCGTAATGCCAATCATAATTTATTTTATACAAATTATTTGAACGTCTTTATTTTATATTCACCACCTCATAATAATTATATTAAAATCAAGAAAAAAAAAATACACAATAATTACACTTCTAATTATTTTAATTTGAATCACTTTTAATAATACAATAAAACTTGAACTTTTAAAGAACAAAAGTGTCACCATTTCAAAATTATAATTTATAAATAATTGCTGTGTTTATATGATCGATGACGCACGTATGAAATAAAGTTATTTTGTAGAAAGTAGAAAAAGAGTATTTTACAAAAGATCAGGGTATATATAGGTATGTTTTTCTCTTGATGACGAGTAAAACGGTTAAAATAAGTCGTTTGGTATATAGATATGACGATGATTGGAGTTGAAGATTACAGACCTCTACTGATATATCAGTTTCCAAGAACGAAATCAGATTTAAATTTTTCATCGCTCATCTTTACGATTTTTATCATAATCTCAAAAAAAAAGCGTTACCTATTTTTTTTTTTTTTGTTTTTTTTTTAATTTTCTTCTTTTTCTTGTATTTTGTCTTTTATTCTTTGTATTATTTTGTTTGTGTGTGTGTGTGTGTGTGTGTGTGT
>JAPYZE010001515.1:6323-33997 GCA_030522805.1 Leptomastidea abnormis | reverse complement strand
ATTGATTGTGTTGCAACTTTGTAATTGAAAATTGAATAATAAAAATTTATTATATCTTGCTGATTCTTACTTACGTGTTATTTTATTATATATGAATGTGAAAATCATAGTTATTTGCTGTTTTATTTTCTACTGAATTTTTTCTGTGAACTTCTTCTACGTCTGTCATTACAAGGCAATTGATACACAATTGCATCGCGTAATACATTCATAAATTCAATTGCGTTGATGGAATTCTTATAAAAGACTTTAATAGATCTATTATTAAAATTAATTTTGAAATAATGAATACTTATAAAAAGAAAAAAAAAAAACAATAAATAAATGAATCAAAAGTGAAACGCTGGAATTGCATGTTATTTCATTTTCATTGATGTCTTATATTATAAAACAATGCTTGACTAATTAAAATGTCTTAATGAAAGTTTTTTTGATAATCATATTCAACAAATTCTTGAATTACATTTTTTTTTTAAGTTAAAGAAAATATTCATATCTTATTAATATTATGAGACGTAGTTTTAAAAATATTTCTTTCCGATTATTTTTATAAGACGTAATTTTTTTTATAATTGCGTTGACAAAGACTATTATGACTTAACGTCAGAAATTAAGATAAAATTTTTTTTTTAATATTAATTTTGATGAAAAGCCTAAAAAAACAATAAATAAAACATTATAAATTACAAAAGATGCGTAGATTTTATTGCTAGATAATAAACATCAAGATAATTATAATCATTAAAATAATTACCATGACCTTGTTTCTTATAAATCTTTTTATTATTAAAAAAAATCTAAAGTTAAATCGCGTATAAAAGTAGTAAAAGAACTTTTAACCAAAACAAACAAAACTGTACTTGCTAATCAGTACATTTCGTCTTGATTGCACCGACATAAAACAATAAATCACATAAACAAAGCAGCACTCTTTTTTTCTAACTCATCTATAAGATTTTTCAAATGAAATCTACCTTTACATAGACTAAGACGTGTAACTCCTCACTAAAAAAGAAAAGAAAGAAAAATCGATACACCAAGTGATACCGATTTTTATTCTCCTTAAAACCCCCTACCTGTGTATACTCGCTCCATTGATAAGTACCACGTCCGGTATCGTAGTCAGTAAAATTGGCAGCCGAGCGTTGATCAACAGCAAGTTCGGCGCACGTGTCATCAATGAGCTCCTCGGTAACGTTGATCGGCGCGACCATCTCCGTTATCGCGATCGACAAACAGATTCGCAACGCGTAGGCGTTGAACAATCCGAGAAATCCCATAACCGCAAAGATCCATCGTTGCTGCACGTGAATGCCTGGGAAAAGTAAATGGTTAAATTTCTACGTGTATAAAATTGTTTTTAAACAAAAAAGGAAAAAAAAAAGATAAAGAGAGGCGGAAAATCGGTAAATCGGTTTTTTTCATATACTCACAGCTAGCCCAGGTCGGCAGCATTTTCCTGTCTGCTTACTGTATGAGCAAATTGATTTGAACCGACCAAAATGCAGTCGAAGAATTATCGTCAACGAGAGAGAAAAAAATAAAGAAAGAGTGAATGACAGAGTAATGTAGGCAACCAGAGTCTTATGCTTCTATTATCCAGCTCGACGAGCCTCGCGATATTCCATGGCTGCCTGCAAAAACAAAGTCCGGCAGCCTCTGGTAAAGGCGATTTACCGCAATGTGCTTGCTCCGACAATGTTATAGACTGATGCTGAGACTCGCGATCGCTACTATATGCACGACGTCGACGACGACGACGACGATGATGATGATGACGACGGCCTTGGCGTGTGGTGTGTATACGGCGCGCTTACATACATTTGACGCACATGAGTATAGACCGCTCGTGACTTTCTCAATCCTTATACATATATTTCTCTTTACTCCTAACACGGCAACATATATTATATACATGCGTATGTGCCGGCGCTTTTGCAAAACATATATTATATCTGCTTGGCGATTCGTCTTTGGTATCTCTCATCCTTTAAAATAGTTTGCGGTTAGATGTTGTGAATGAGATATAGAGAGAAGATATAATATATGCAGTGTATTTGAAAAAAAAAAGAGAGAAGGAGTTTGGATAAAAAATCGTTTGCGTGTAGATTGAATTTTTGTTGCGAATAGTCGATAGAAAATGAGAGTGGGCTGCTTGTCTTTATAGGTGCGAGCGCTGAACCGCGTTTCCGGACTTTCGAAACGGACGTTAGGCTAAGCAAGGTGAACTTGATGTCTTTATTTTATTTATTTATTTATTTTTTTTTTTTTTGTCGTTGGAAGGTTGATTTTTTTTAGCAGAAAAAAGTATTGGGTCGGTATAGGTGATTGCATTTGGAAAATCGGGAAATCTAATAAATGATTGGAAAGGATAATGAACATTGCTTATAAAATTTAGTCTTATTCTTAATTGAATAAATTCTTTATTTAATAAATAGTATTCTTATTCTGTTTTTATTAATGAAATAAAAATTTGAGGCAAAAATAAGTTTCAAGATTTTGATAATATATGTATCTATAAATTTACTTGAGAATATACTTAATATAGATTAAATTTTACAAAATTAGTTAAATCGTTTTACAGTAATATTTCAAAAATACGAATATTCGTTTGCAGAAAATAAGTAATAATATAAATAAATGTATTTATAATATTTGTAAAACATATACTTTGATAGAATTTTCCACAACTAATGAAACAATGTTATATAAAAAAACCTACTTTTAATCGCTGCGCACATGTAAGTATATTAATAGATATTTACATATCAATCATATGACTGTGTTAAATATGAGAAAAATAAAATATGATTAAACTTACATATTTCCTTATAGTTCGACTCATCACCTCGACGTTTCCTTTCTTTGAAAATTTAATCTTTAGAATTTTTTTCATACACACGTACCGGTCGTCCACGTATTTACTACTTACTATAAGCCAAACTTACTCTACCAACATATTGTTATGAACAAAACGACGACTTCATTAAAATGTATCAGATAATATATTCATAGCTTATCGAAAAGCAAAATTTATGCAAACTATAAATTTTTATTCATAAAATTCTAAAAAGCATAACAGTTCAAAAATCATTTGAAAAAACAATATTTATTCTTGTGCCTAAAAGATTTCGCGAAAGCGATAAAAAACATCATAAAAAAATAATTTAATTATTTGATGATTTAAACTTTCAGTTATATTACTGTCGTTAATTGAACCTCAGTGTTTTTTTCGGTACAAATATGTCTATTAAATATTTAAACTTAATTATCTGACATCACTTTGTTACATTCGGCCGATTAATCGGAAGCAAATCAATATCCTCCGTATGATTCCGTTCACTCTTCCGTTCCTTACTTCTCAAAAAATTCGGATCATTCCAGGGCTGTACCTCGCCACTGGCAAACATTAAAAAATTCAGAGTAGTTACAAAAAAGACAGCAGCGACTATCCAGAATATTAAGCGCCACTCGCTGAGGCTCTGATTCGGCGCGAGTACGCCGATAGTGTAAGGTGCCAAAATACCGGCAAACGCGCCCATGCCGTTCGATATGCCCATCAGTACCCCGGCGTAATTCGGACTGAGATCCAGCACGTTGACCTTGATCCCAGGCAGAGCTGCACCGCCAAGCGTCAGTCCCAGGGTAATCAAGGACACCGCGAGAATGACGTCGCAGCCGGCGTAGACCGCGAGGAGCAGCAGCAAGGCCGGTCCCGCACTGGATATCGCGGTGTTGGTCTTTCGCGCGTTAGTCCTCGACAGCAGGCCTCTCGCTATGAACCTGTCCGAGAGCCAAGACACGAGGATGGTGAATATCCAGGAGCTGACGTTGTGCATCGAGGAGGCGTAACCGTTCAGGTGCACCGGCAGTCTCAGGACGCTGTGCATGTATTTCGGCAAATCGGACATTATGGTGTAGCTGCACCAGTCGTGGCCGCACTGCATCAGGACCAAGGCTAGGAAGGGCTTCGAGGTGAGGGCTTGCTTCCAGGGGAAGGGGGGAGTCTTCTCGTGCGTGTGGCTGGCCAGGCGCTCGTGGAGGTAGCGGTTCTCCTGGGCGGTTATGAACGGGTGCTCCCTTGGGCTGTCGTAGCAGGTGAACAGCCAGAACACGTACCAGAGGATGCCGATGCCCCCGAATAGATGGAAGACGCAGGGCCAGTTATCGCTTGAGCGTCTCATTATTATTCCGGAGGCAATCGATGCTACGAGGATGCCGAACTTTATGCCTGAATAGGTCAAGGAGGCGACGATCGAACGCTCGTTTGGTGGTATCCACTGGGCCAGGAGTCTGCTCATACCTGGCTGGATAACGCCTTCGCAGAGACCCATGAGAAATCGAAGGCTTATCAGAGCTGGAGCGTCGGCCCATTGAGTTGCCGTGGGTGTTATCACAGTTAATATTGAGGTGAAGAGAACGGCTAGGCCAACGGTGATTTTCGCGCCGAATCGGTTGGCTAATAGACCACCTGGTATGTGAGTTATTATGTAGCCCCAATAGAACGAGGAAAGAATAATGCCCTGTAGAATATCCAAATTTTTTTATTCTTTGAACGCTTTGCATGCGTTTTTTTATATATTGGTTATAAATTATAAAATCAGATAAATACATATAGGTATAGCTATCAGAAGCTAAATTTTTAATTTTTATTAACCTAATAATATCTAACAAAAAAAATAACAAAATGTCACGTTTTCACGTAAAAAAAGAAAATATGAAAGTATTATAAAATACTTATAATACTAGAAAGTATTATAAATTCAAAATAAAATCGGTGAATTTTTTTTGCCTTTACTTCCATATAATCTTCTAAAACAATATTATATTTTTCATTATTTTAAGAATTTACTATTTGACTTCATAAATAAATAAATTTATAGTATACGTATAATTATATTATACATTTTTCATATATTCTAAAAAATTTTTAATTTTATGCAATTTTGATTAAAAATATTTAAAATTATAATTTTTTAAAAAAAATAAATGTTGTAAATGCAGCGATGGCAATGTTTAATTTCATATTTTTAAAGCTTTTTTTACACTCTAACAAATGTATGTCGGCTAGAACTCACAAGCTCAAATTCATAGATGCCAGGAATCGAACCCACAACCTATGGATTTCAAAGCCTATTACACTACTAGTCGAGCTATTCTATGACCTATTTTATATTCTTCCTTTTGTCAATTAAATATTAGAATTGGCAGAAAATACAAAATTAACAAAAAAATGAAATTCTTTTCGTGTGTGAAAAATCGCTTGCTTGAAACGAAATATTTATTAAAAAGTTACTATTTTTACTTACTTAAATAAAGCATTTTATATCATTCACTGACATTAAAGTATTTTCATATTCTCTAATAAATATATAGGTACACACGTGTCAATATATACTATTACTCTCAAAAAAAATTTTTTTTTTAAATTATCGTTAAAAAATTTTTTTGGTCATATTTTATCATAATTTTGTTTTATCATTTCAAATCGTATCGCGAAGATTACAAAAGACAGTATGATAATTGATTATTATAAAGTACGAATGACAACATCAATTACGAGATCATTTTTGCTTACGTTATGCACAACGTCGTTTCGGCAAGTGTCACCTGACAACTACATATTTACTTATTACGTTTGACGAACCATACGTTTTTATTCGTAACTATGATGTCTTGTCTTAATCAAGTGATTATTTTAGAACGACGTATTGTTAAATTAAATCTTTATTTCATGATAATAAAATAACAAAACATTCCTTTTAATATTCCGAAAATATAATTACTTAATAATTAATAGGATAATTTTTATTAGTTACCTGCGTGTACTCGTCCCACTCAAATGTTCCACTCGGTGTAATTGTCGTGTTTTTCAAAACTTGACTTTCATATTCAGGACATATTTCGTCAACCGATTCACTTGTATTGTTGATAGGCTTAGCCATCTTCGTAATTGCCATGGAAAGGCAAATGCGTAACGTGTAGGCATTGAAAAATGCTAAAAATCCCATAGCTGCTATAATCCATCTTTGAGGTATGGGAACACCTTATTACGAAAAAAAAATATCCATACAACAATACAATTTTTCTGACACTTTTATTAGTTGTATAATGATATAAAAAATTTTCAATATTACATTTTTGAAAACAAGATGTCATTTTCTTTATTAATTTTCCTTAAATTCACATTTCAAAGTGGATCGAATAATATTTTTAATACTTTTCTTTGTCACTCAGAGACGTTGTTTTACGCTACTAAAAGAACCTCCAACGATATTACTGGTCAAATCTCTAGGCTGCTGATAATTATCTAGATAACCTTATTTGTCAAATGATAAGTTCATGTGATTTAAACTTCATAAACGTTGAAAAGTTACGAACAATGTACTGTTAGTTCAATTTAATTAAACATCAAAAAAAAAAATTCTAGGTTGTTTTCTTGAACACAAAAAATTTAAACGATTATTAATTTGGTGATTATTCAAAAAAACATTAGCTAAAAATCCATAATTTAATACCGTAAAAGAGGTCTACTTTGGCCACTTTGCGACATTTTTGTCTGATTTTTGTTTAATTGCGGTGGCTTAATAAACGGAATCAAAATCGGTTTTGGTCTACCTTATAGGGCTTGATATCCTCTGTAAAATGGTATTTTTTCAAATTTGTGCTTGAAATAGAAAAATTTCCACAGCCATTTTAAGAAAGTGGACAAAGTAATACCTGTTTGGGGGCTACTTTGGACACTACAAGAAATAATGAACTTAAGGCCTCGGAAATAGGCGGGATCGAAAGAGGACCTTTCAAAGACCTTACATACCCAGTTTCATCGAAATCGATCCAAAAATAAATAAGTTATGCTAGAATCAAGATTAATATAAATGTTTTTTTGCTAATTTTTATCCATAATTTATATAGGTAAAAACACAAAATTTTAGAAAAATGTGAATAAAAATTTTTGTATTGCATCTAGAAACTCGCGGTTTGCGGCATTCGATTCTTTGGAAGTATCCAAATTAACTTAAAAATTAATATCTCATAAAGCATCAAATGCCGATTTTTAAAAGCAAAGTTGCGGCAGACTAAATTTTTTTGTTATTTTTCCGGGTTAATTTCAAATGCTCAGAAAAGGACGAAAAAAGTTAAAAAGTGCAAAAAAATTATGGATAATCTTTTTCCGAGTATAAACTTCCCAAATATCAAGCAACAGAAGAAAAAAAATTATAACGTTAAAACTAGAGCCCTTTATAGTAAAAAAAACAAGGCGGCCAAAGAAGCCCCCTTCTACGGTAATAAATAATTATATAATTCAGATTATTATTTCTATGAAAAGAGATTTAAATGTATCAAGGTAATTCTCCGGGTAAACTTATGTATTTTGATTTACTTGAAATTAGGTGTACTTATAGTTTATGATGTTCTCGACGTTTTCTCGAAGTTTGGATCCAACAATCCATGGAAAATTTAAAGATACAAGCACATTTTAACATGGGAAGCATAGAAAACGTTTTGGAAAAAGACGTATTTCGTAGTACAACTATAACACTAATGATTTGTTTGTTACCAAAAACTAACATGTTATACTTTAAAGTTTAAGGAAGAATTTAAGCCCAAACTAAATGCAAATTGCAACGGGAAATTTTGAGCAATAATCGTTTAATCTTATCAATCCGACAAATTTTCTTACGGCTCGCGCACCGATAACATGAGCAGATATATCTACTTATATAGTTATGCGAAAAACAAAAGATAGCGTTTGGTGCGCGTTAGAGGTTTTCAACTGCTTAAGATAAATTAAAAGAGGGGTTACGCATGCCAACGTGATCGGTCAAAGTTGAGTACAACTGCGGCCGGAGAACTATTTTAAATTGCTATATTATTTCTAACAAAAAAAATTATGTTTAAGCTATTTTTATTTTTATGGTAACAGAATCTAATGCGTTTTCTCCCGATTGCTATCAATGTATAAATTTAAAGATTTGATTATAGTAGGAGATAATATAAGCTCCCGAACGTAGGCAACCTAATAATGTTTCTGGTAAAAAATGAAGATAAATTACAGGATATAAAATTGTCAACCTTTATAGTAATTTATAAATAAACGATTTTTAGAACTAAAAATATACTTTAAAATAAATGCAAAATTTAATTAAGATTATTTTGAATAAGCAAATATTCATAAATGAAATTTTCCAATACTCTTGAGCTAAATTCTATTGCGATAATAAAATAAATTTCTTAAACAGTACATGAAAATCATTTAATGTTTTAGTAACTTGAAAAATTATGAAAAAAATGTATTTGTTTACTCCTTTTTCTTTCACCTAGCAATTGATAATGATACTGGTAGGTAAAATATCAATGTTTACTTTTCCTTTTTCTTATAAGCATCACAATTTTTGTACATGTCTTGAGCTTGACAAAAAAAGTAATAAACTGCTTTTATTTAAAAAAAATTTATTTACGATAATTTATAAAAAAGAATTACTATCTTATAAATAATTCTATAAATAAATAAATAAATAACTTCATTTATTTATCAATAAAACGTTATTTAAAAATTAAATACTTAACTTATATTTATACGCTATAACTAATGTTACAAAACGTAACATTTACAAATACACAATTCAAGAATGAACTTTCGTAATATAATAATACTAATGTTTCTAAATTTTTATAAACAAAAAATATCTAATCAAAATAAGCATGTGAATAAATAAGATGTCCGAAAATAATAAATTTACACAATGATGATATAGGTACATGATAAGTTCAAAGCTCTAATACATCTGCTTTGTACAACGCAAATCCTAAAAAAAGCAATATACAATACAAAATTTATAAATAATACATAGGTTATTAAACTTTAATTATATTAACATTATCATTTAACCGCCTCTCCTCTCCATTTCCGTCTTTTTCTTTTGCTCCGCATTCTTTTTCATAAGTACAGGATCGTTCCAAGGCTGAACCTCGCCACTGGCAAATATCAAATAAAACACATTGGTGACAATGAGTATGACAAAAATTATCCAAAAAACTATCCGCCACTCGCTGAGCTTCTCATTGGGCGTAAGCGCACCAACGAGATAAGGCGTGATGATACCCGTGCAAGCAGCAAATCCATTGCTTATGGCCATGACCGTACCAGCGTAATTCGGACTAAGATCTAGGGCGTTGACCTTGAGGCTGGGTATACCGCAGCCAAGGAAGGTGACCCCAACCACGAACATTATGACGACCGCAACGCGATCGCAGCCAGCGTAAGACGCGGCGACGATGAAGACGCCTGGTCCCAAGCTGGCAATCGTCGTGCCGAGTTTCCTCACGGCTGTGGTGGACAAGCCTTTGCTGGCGATCAGCCAGTCGGCCAGCCAGGAGCTGAGGGTGCAGCAGAGCCACATGCCGATGTAGGGCAGGGAGCTGAGGTAGCCGTTCTGGTCGATGGGAAAGAAGAGGACGTGGGCCATGTAGGAGGGCAGGTCGTTGGCTATGGTGTAGAAGCCCCAGTCGTGGCCGATTTGGACCGCGATCAGGGCCCAGAGGGGCATCGAGGTGAGCATGTCGCGCCAGGGCACCGGGCCCGGATTAACGTGCACGTGCTCGCACAGCTCGTCCTCCAGGTACTGCGCCTCCTTGTCGGTTATGAAAGGATGAGCGCGCGGCGTGTTGTAGCAGAAGACCATCCAGATTATGTACCACAGCATGCCCAGGCCCCCGAAGAAGTAAAAGACAATCGGCCAGCTGTAGTGCTTGAGGATCAGGCCGGAGGTGGCGGTGGCGAAAACCGCGCCCAGGGGTGCGCCCACGTAGACGAAGGAGCCGGCCTTTGAACGCTCGTCGGACGGAGTCCACTGGGAGATCAGGACGTTCAGGGCTGGTAGGGTCACACCCTCGCACAGGCCCATTAGGACCCGAAGGGTTATTAGCGCTGGTGCGTCGCCCCATCTGGTTGCCCAGGGGATGCCGATGGTCAGTACTGCTGTTGAGACTATACCCAAGCCTAGGGTATGTTTGCCTCCGAATTTTTCAGCGATCAGCGCACCTGGTAGTTGAGTTATCACGTAGCCCCAGTAGAATGACGAGAGGATCAAGCCCTGTTTCAATAATTGCAGGCTTGGATTATTATTGTTTTTTTTTTTAATTATAGATCGTTATTGATATAATTATAAGTTTTGTTTATTTAGATGGTTTTTTTTTCTCAAGGTTGTATTTATAGCTGTATTGAATAGTTTAATGATTACGTAATTTTATCGAAACTTCTTTGCGGAAATTTTTGGTTGCTATTTTTTAATGAGACACGTAATAAATTAATTTCTTTTTTTTAATAATTCATTACAATTACGTATATAATTATAATATAATCTTACTTTTTATCAGTTTAATTTACCGATAATTCTTATGTAAGCTTGAATATTAAAAATTAATTGTAACATTACCATAACTTTGTTTTTTTTTTCAGTAACAAAAGAAAACTGTCTAGTACTTTAAATAAATTTTTCTTCGATAAAGTTAAAAAGGGAATTTAGAAAATTTTATTATCACATTTACCAGATCTTAACGACAATAATTTATAAACAATACGTAATGATCATGATCGAACCTTGCGCTTTGCTATTAATTTTTTAATCAATTTTACGTAAATACATTTTAAATAAATTCAAACCTGCAATTCCTTGTCCCAATCGTATTCTAATTTCTCTCCTGATTCCGTAACGTTTAGTGGTGTGTATCCCTCTTTTAAACAAGTGCCATCATATTGCGATGGATCACTTATCACGGGCTTGGCCATTTTTGTTATAGCAATTGATAAACTCACTCGCATTCCGTAAGCCATAACGAGAGCCAAAAACCCCATTAATATTAATACCCATCGTTGTGGAATAGGTGCACCTGAAAATTTTTTTTATTTATTTAATTATTTATTAAAATTATTAATTTATAATTTTGAAAATTATTATTTATATAAAACACGAACTAAATATAGCCCTTTAATCCCGATAACGTTTTATACACAGATACATGTACAATTGACAATAGCAAGCGTTTAAAAATATTTGTCATCGTCATACAATCGTAGATAAGTGAACAAACAAAAGTGAAAAAAAAAGAAGAATAATAATTGAAACTCGGAAGTTTTACAAAAAAAAATATGTTTTTTTATACTTACAGCAAAATTTTAGAGCAGACAACATTTTTATAAAGTGTTACTTATGGCACTGGTCGGGTATTAGATACATTAATCCCTTATATATTTCAACATGACGAAATTATTTTGACTTTTTCATCAGTACAACACACATACACATACTCTCGCTCTTTCTCTCTCTTTCTTTCTCTCAAGCATTGATCATCGTTTTATATCGTTCGGAATCAAGTGTTTGATTGACGATAAGTATCAACTTGCAAGCGTCGGAAAGCTGTGAAGTGTAGTAGAAGAAGAAGAAGAAGAAGCGCACGATGAGACAACACACACTATCGTTTCACGCTTTTTCTTGCCAGATAAGATAAAAAGATGCTGGGCTTAGATTCTTAAGCGCAGGAGGAATAAAAAAAATTAAAACCACTCAGGATCAACATTGAATTGTCTCTACCGCACTTGTATTACCTGATTACACTCGAGTGTGTGCTTGGCTATCTTTATATACCCCTCTAGGTGAGTAATCCGTCAATTAACAATTAACTCGTTTTCTCGATAATATGTGATCTCAACGATACATATGTACATTTTTTCAGTAAATTGAAAAAAAAAATTATGTACTTCATGTTATTGACAATAACTTATTGTAATCTCATGATTGTAAAAAATGTAAGATCATTAATTTTTATACATTTGTACTTAGTTGAAATTTACAACTCATACATTGTATGAAATATTTATAAGTCGTTGAACTAAAACAATTTTGATCGGCATAATAGTTGTAAAATTAAAATTTTAGATTGATCAAATAAGTTTGAATAAAACTTTAAATGAAAAAACTTGTTTAATATATATATGTATTAGTGGTTAATACAATTGAATAGATGATAATGTTAACTGGTAGATGTTTTTCTTACATAAAACGATTAAAAAATTTATTTCGAATATTATATTTGCAAATGATATCGAAATCAACGGATATATTTGAATTGCTAAAAGAAATCTGTAACTTTGGTGGAAAGTCCACTATTTACTCAATGAATTCTAGAAATTACAGTGAAAAAAAGAATAACATAACAAGAGCACTTTTATTATTATGTCCTTCAGATCAGTTCTATTAGATAATCTGGGATTTATAAGGTCGTTTAAATGTAACGCTTACGGATCAAGTCTATTATAAATGGTGTGAATAAACGATACTATTATATGTCAATGTTCTACAAAAATTAATTAAACGTAAATGCTTTGTTTTCGTGCTCGCATTAGGTCTTAAGCATTACATACCACACACGTGTGTTTACAAAAGAAAAAAATTTTTAGTGTCAATATAAGTTAAATGTCGAAAAATATTAACCCTAATAGTGAAGTCATTAATATGTATGATAACATTTATTGCTTAAAAACAAAATTGAAAAAATTATGGCCTTGATATGCAATGTAATAGCGTAAACTTTTTATAAATTAATTAGTTTGATTAATAGTGATAAGAGCCAATCGATTGTGTAATTAAAATTATCGTCATTTGAAAACTAAGAAAGTGTAAATTTATTGCTCTATATCGACTAACCTAATTTATCATTACAATTTCAGATATACTAACACTTGTATGGGAATTTTGTTTTTAAAAAAAATTTTCCATAGATCGTTTTAAATTTTGAAGCAAATATCCGGTACGAATGTGGATAACCGCTACAACATAAATCTTTTTTCGAACTCTTTCCTGGAAGTTACCTCAATGGGACTAGAAAGGTAAAAATTTTTTACTAAAGATCTGATTGTTATAATATTTTTTTTTTAATTTTCATTTTCTTTTCAAAATTAATTTTTTAGTTCTTAGTCTTATACGATTGTAATATTAATTTTTAAAGAGTTAATTATTCATTTTAAAATACATTTTTAAAGATGAAAATTACACTAACGCATCTTTATTTAATATTTTTTTCTCTATTTTTTATTGAAAATTTATAAGATTAAACTTGCAATGGTTAGTAAAATTTAATAAAAGAAAAAACTCAAGCTCATGAAGCATAAATTTTATGCATTCATCTATTTCACACATATAATATTTTAAATTTACGCAGGTGAAAGAAAATACAAAGTGTAAGTTGATAAGAAAAAACAAATGTATCGTTTCATTTTTAATTAGAGCATAATATGCTGATTAACCACTAATTAATAACATATTACCCTAAAACTCTTTAATGATAAAATCTTTCAACAGCCGACGTTTCTTTTAATCTGCATTACAATTTAATACATTAAAAACATTTACCTTTGAATAGCGTTAAAACAAGAGATTAAAAAATATCGTTTGATACCTTGTATTTTTTTGATACAATAAAAAATAAAAACAATCACGTAATATCACAACTTATTCACAACATTACAAAATTTCAATAAATAAAACTTAATATCTTAGCACAACTTTACTTTTCCACCTGATTTTTATTGAAACGTAAAAGTTTCACATTTTGATCCACTTCATCCTCTTTATTATCTCCTTTCTTTACAACAATTGGATCATTCCAGGTCTGAATATCACCACTACCAAAAATCAAATAAAACATCGTCGTAAATAAATAGCAAGCCGCAGCTATCCAAAAAACAAGTTTCCATTCGCTTAGAGTTTGATTAGGAACGAGCACACCAACCGTATAAGGAGCCAAAATTCCAGTAATAGCTCCAACTCCGTTTGATATCCCCATAAGTTCACCAGCATAATTCGGGCTTAAATCCAAAACGTTAATTTTCGAGCCGGGTACCGAACTGCCAACCAATGTCAATCCTATGGTTATAAGCGTAATTGACCAGAAAATATCGCAACCCATATGAACCGCAAGTAGCAAAAACGAAGCAGGACCTACGGTCGATATGGTAATGTTGATCTTGCGTATGTTGGTCCTTGAGAGGTGATTATTTTTAATCAGAGTATCGGACAGCCAGCACATTACGATGCTGAATATCCACGAGCTGAGATTGTACATCGAAGAGGCATAGCCATTGATATGTACAGGCAGTTTGAGCACACCGTGCATGTATTTGGGCAGATCCGACATGACCGTGTAATTGGTCCAGTCCTGTCCCGCGTTCGATACTATCAGAGCAAGGAAAGCTGGCGAGGTCATTGCTTTCTTCCAGGGAAAAGACGCGGTAACTTTATCGTAAGTGTGACTCGACATCTCCCGCTGCAGATAGCTCCTCTTCCTCTCGGTTATGAAAGGATGCTGCTGTGGCGTATCGTAGACCAGAATGGTCCAGAATACGTACCAGAGGAGGCCGATGCCGCCGAACACGTAAAACACCATAGGCCAGTTCTCGCCGGATCGGCCGATTATCAATCCCGAGCCAACCGAGGATACCAGCACGCCCATGCGAACGCCGTTGTACACGATGGAACAAATTTTCGAACGTTCCAAGGGTGGCAACCAGTGGGCTAGCAGACCACTTATCGCTGGCTGGATAACACCTTCGTTGAGGCCCATGAGAAATCGTATGATTACCAAAGCATTTGAGTCGCCTAATTCCGTTGCCAATGGTGTTATCACTGTTAGTATGGCGGTGATAAGCACGCTGAAGCCTATCGTATTTTTCGCACCGAATCTTGATGATATCAAGCCACCCGGAAAATTTGTGATGGTGTAACCCCAGTAAAAGGAAGACAGAATTATACCCTGATAGAATAGAATTTTAGTTTTTCAATTAATAACTACAATTAAATGTATAATTTTAAGAAACATACCTGAGTGTATTCGCTCCATTCGAAGGTACCACCGGAAATTTTATCAGCTGATTTCGATACATTTTTGTAAGTTTGATTTTCGTAATTGGGACAGGTTTCGTCGATTAATTCGGCTGTGGTATTTAGAGGTACGACCATTTTCGTTATTGCTATGGATAGACAGACGCGTAATGTTTAAGCATTGAAAAATGCAAAAAAACCCAGAATAGCAATAACCAGCCGTTGCGGAATATACTGGCCTTGAATTTAATTAAAGAATTTTTTTTTATGTTAATACTTAGATATTTTCGTATATTAATATAATAAAATATTAAAAAAATTTATGCATTGCTTACATGTTTTACGAAGAGATGGCATTTTTGCAAAATTTTTTTACTTAATTCACATTGCTTTGAAATATGTAAATATACAAATAGTATACATCTGAATTATTAATTTTGAAGAAATAAGCGTTGCCACACAGCAAAATAAAACTAGAGGAAATGTAATAAGATGTTTAATTAATCTTTAAACAGATAACTCGTTAGATAATTGTATTTACAAATGATAAGGGGCATCATCTCGTTTGTTTTTCCAACTTCAGTATCAAAAATTAAAATTTTTATTCTGTTTAGAATAAAAATGTTTTTCATTCTAATAACTTACAGATAAATCATCAATCTATATGTTTTGTTATATTTAAAAAATACTTTTATAATTTAATTAATCTCAAAATATATGTAAATTTGAATAACTCGAGGTAAGTGTTTTAAATGTAACTATTACAGTTTTACACAAATAAAAATAAATAAAAAAGCATAGCCCATAATTTTTGTAAAACATATTCATTTATATTTTAAAAGTTCGTAAGAAAAAAGAAAATTAATTAAAATGTAGAAACGAAAGATGGTGTATCTATTGTTGGCAATCAAAATCCAGTGATACAATCTCGAAAAGAAAAGTCGCGTCGGCATAACAGAAGTCCCGCTGCAATGTTTCATTAATTTATATGCGATGCAGTAAAGTAGTTCCCACAGAGGCTTGCAATGATTGATTCTAGATGTCGTACTCACCAAGACGAGAAAAAACAAAACTTTATTATTTAATAAAAAATAATACTGTAGAAAAACTACGCAACATAAATGAATAAACAGATTTCTACTCAGACACTTGCTGTTTTTCTTTGTTAGATGTATATACTTGCCTCTTAGATATCTTTATATATCTATGCATATAATCAACTCATCATGTTCTGAAATAGCTATGTACAGAGCTTCCGCTACACCTTATTTTATCATCATTTGTATTAATTTCCTACAATTGACCAACTGTAACGATGTTCTCGGGTCAACTTAAAATTCTATTTTAAAAATTTGACAATGCACAATCAAATTTTAATATTATAACACTATTTAACCCAAGGGGTTTTTCACTCTTGAAATCAATTTTTTTCAAAAGAAACCGGTTGTAATCCATTGAAATCGATGAAATCGAATGAAATCGAATAAAATCGGTGAAATCGATTGAAATCGCTCTCCAAAGAAAAATTTTTGGCAATTCTGAGAAACGTTTGGGGATGTCACGCAATTTAAAATCGATTGAAATCGTTTGAAATTGGTTGCAATCGATTGAAATCGATTGTAATCGGTGTAATCGGTGAAATCGATTTAAAATCGATAAAATCGATGTGAATTCGATGAAATCATTTAAGCGATTTAAAATCGCTGTAATCACTTAAAATAGCCAAAAATTACTAATAATGGAAATCGATTTCAGGAGTTAAAAACTCCTTGATTTAACCCGTTTTCGCCAAGAAAGCCATACTCGGTACACCGCTCTTTGACGACTCATAACAAAAACAATCTTGAAAACAATTTACGTCTAAAAAATTTGGAAGAGGTATATTTTTAAAGTTGAAGATGTGCCCTTTCTGATGGTGCTCATTAAATTTTTCAAAAAATTTGTTATTGCAAAAAATTGAAAAATTGCTCAAAAAAATTTTTAAAAATTTGAGTGTATTCTTTGGACAATTTAAAATACTTTTTATTCTTAAAAATTTTTTGTTTGAGCGCATCATATAGAAAATGAACATTCGTGAATGTTTTTGCAAAATTTTGCAATTTAGGCGCCATTACAGTTACATTATTTCCAAACTGCATAATATTATAGTTCAAACATTTATTCTACCAGTTATAAAAGGGGTTTGAAGGTCATTGCAAACAGCTGACCCTTCGGAAATTCGATTTTAAAAAAAAATGTGCGAAAAAATAATGTTTGTTTTTTACTAAATTGTTTTTTTTTTTATTATTAACAAATTTTTTGAGAAATTTAATGGGCACCATCAGAAAGGGCACATCTTCAACTTTAAAAATATACCTCTTCCAAATTTTTTAGATGTAAATTGTTTTAATTATGAGTCGTCAAAGAGCGGTGTACCGAGTAAGGCCTTCTCGGCGGAAACGGGTTAATATTCTAATTTAAATATCGTAAAAATTGAAAATCTCGTTAGAGATGTATATTATAAAATTGCGCTTAATGCAATATAGACTCATAATTATTATTAATGCATATTCGCTAATACCGCACTTCTTGATAAAAACGTACTTTTCTGGTATTTTAAATTTAAATCTTTTTCTATCTCTTACTCGATAACTAAATTTAATCAATTTTTTAAAGGCGATAAAATATAAAATTTTCGTATTTAAAATCAATTTTTATAATTTACACGAATTTATTTATTTATTTACTTTATAATATATAAATGTAAAAGTAGGGGGTGTAGTAATACTTTATTTTAGATTTTCTCACTAACCCATAAGCTTTGTCTTATCCTTACTTCTGCGAGCATTAGCACTTTTTATACTTTTCTTATTTATTTGTTTACTCACCTATTTTTAAGAGTTAAATGCTTTATATATAATAAGAGGTAGAATGAATCAAAGCCCGAGAGATCAAAATAATAGCTACTAAAATCAAACCCACGATCTTTAGATTACGAAACCAATGCTTTATTGAAAGAGCTAAACCAAACCCTTTTCCACTCTCCTTATTAAAATCAGCTTGTGTTAATAATTTAAAGTAAAACAATAAATTATTTGTCAGAGCTTTATTACAGTCCCTAATTTACAATATATGTTTTTCCTACATAAATTTAATTTTATCTTTTGTATTTTACATATTTACAAAATTACCAACTAAATAACAAAATATATATAAAATTAAGTTCAATTTATACAACTATTTATGCAAATTCATAAAAAATAGAAATAATTTTGTCTTTCAATAATTTTTATTATAGTAATAAGTTTACAAAACTGTGAACATTTTTATAAAAAGAAAAGAATTATTTTGTCAAAGTGTAAAATTGTCTAATTGAGAATAAGGATAGAATATGATTTTTAAAAATTAGTTTAATGTAGCAATTCATACACGAATCTCCTCTCTATTACATTCAACTAAATGTATTAAATGTTATAGTTACATATATTTTTAATCTATACTATTTAATGGAATTATTAGAATCATTAATGTTTTAATATTAAAAGTCAATTAAAAATTTTCTTTGACAATATAACTCTGCCTGAAATTTTTATTTACCTACAATTAAATACTACAATTCTAAA
Source organism: Leptomastidea abnormis (assembly GCA_030522805.1). NCBI lineage: Eukaryota > Metazoa > Arthropoda > Insecta > Hymenoptera > Encyrtidae > Leptomastidea > Leptomastidea abnormis. The sequence continues at coordinate 15,516 of JAPYZE010001515.1, read as the reverse complement.
AATATACGTGTTTTCTACATAAACATTAAAATTATGTCACAGTAAATTACGTGTAATAGATTTACTGATTGACATTTATACCCTGATTCTAAAGTTGAATATAGGTTTATGTATATATTTCTCTTTTTCTAACATGAATACGTACATACTTCAATTATTTTATTGGAATGTAAATGATACATTTTTGTAATTTTGTGCGTAAGGTTTGTGTGTGAATATCTAAAATCCATGTGTAAAGTACACTTTTTTACCTTATGTAAAGTAATGCAGTACGTGTTCGTAAAGTCGTTTACTTAGATTTTGTCACTTTACGCACTCATTATACTCACAAAATTACAAAAATTATTGTTCGACGTACAAAGTGATTGTATACACTCTTGTATCGCAATATATTATTTCAGCACAAGTTTCTAACTTGCATATTGTCATGACTTATTGTTATAATTTAGTTTCAGTCTGACTAGGCTTTGTTTTGAAATATTGCTTGAAAATATTAATCTTCAGAACATCGTAACTCACCACTTTATTAGTTTAATAGGCTACTTTTGTATTATGTGATTAACAATGTATTATTATCAATATAAATATATTTCAGTTGAAAGAAATTTTGAAGTTAATTTTGAAGTTTATTATGAAATATTGTTTATCTATAAGATAATTAAAATTTGTATTGAATAAGCTGCTAATAAGTGTAGCTGTTAAAAATATAAATAAAATACATCTTTTTTAATTGTTGAAAAACATTTTAAAACTATCTTGAATTATATTTTTATAAGAAAGCATAAGTTTTTATGTGATAATTAACCAATATAATGAAAAATCTGTATATTAAAGTTAAAAATACAGATGTTATAAGTATACAAAGGTTATGTATATGTAAATACCAGAATAGTGTTTTATTTGATTTTACGAAAAATCGCAAATAATATTTTAACATGTTATTTCGTAAGCAACAAAAAATGTTGCTTTGAAAGAATGTGAGTTTCCAAATGATGAAATTTACATATACCAATGTTTAGAAAATTACCTTAGCGATATTTTATCGACATATCCTGATTTTTCAATGCAAACAATTTTATATTATCACGTAATAAGCTGTATTACAATAGACAATGAAAAAAGTATTTAATCTCGACATTTTTTTAGATTTAACATTGTTTTCGAAATAATAAATAATGAGATAGAGTCGGTAATGTAGTTTTCAAAACCAAAGCGAGTATATTCCATTCCATTAAGAAAATAAATGATCAATATTAAATAATGCTATTTAATTTATTTCTATAAAAATTATAAAATGCATATTTTTTACCATCTTTATAGTTTAGCTTTACGAATAATAAATTAATATTATTAATAATTTTAGTTTTATAAGCTTAAATTTAGTAATATTTTGAAAAAAGTATATTTTAAATTTAAAACACGTAGTCCAATCTTTGACTTGAATAGCTACTACTTTTTCTACTGTAAATTAAAATTAATTATAGGTACAATTATTTGCAAAAAATTAAAAATACTAAAATTAGTTTAGTAAATAAAGCAAATATTTTCAGAAGAAATTTGTTCTTTTAAGACATGTAATTAAAGCTTATATATAATAAAAAAATTTACCTACGATTACTTTTAAATATATTCTTACTTTATATTCACATGGACGTACTTAAACATGACTATACATATAATTGGAACTTTACGTACAATAGAAAAGTTATAAAAAAGAAAAAAAAATTAAGTACGAATACAAAACTACGTATGATTACATAGAGAAGAAAAAAAAAAAATTATTGACATTGTTTAAACAACTAAAAATATCGCTAGCACTCGTAAAGTAGCGATCAATCGCGGATAACGCAGTATACAACTAAAGAAGAAGAAAAAAAACTAAATAAAAACGCTGTTACACAGTAACAAAGTATAAACGAGTATCGGAACATATATCCGTACTTAAAAAATATACATCGATATAAATAGACGTATCGCAGAAACGAGTAAATCTCGATCCAGCAATGTTTTTATAATTCGCGAAATCCAGCGCTATAAAGATCGTTAGTTGTTCATCATCCAATGAGATGATTTAAAAATTTATTACTCCTTATACTTAGTAGGCGGTATTGTCGCGCAAGTATCCTTGCTTCTTGTACTTGTGTTTCTCACATTTGCCCCACCAAGATCTCTTAACGCATACCTTGCCTGGCTTAAGTACGAAACATTTAGTTTGCACCATGTTGAAGAATATCTTGCCGATCAAATTTGCCGATGACGTGCCGGTCATTTTCAAGCACGTTCTAAACCTGTAATTGAAACGTCGTTAATGACAAATAATAAAAATGTGGATTTTATCTGCGTATATTTTTCAATTATTAAATTTTATTAGTTTGATTAAATAGTGTGTAGCTGAAATATGCATTCTTAATCACGACAAGCTGATTTTTATTGCTATACATACAAAATGTGTACCATGATATCATAGAAAAAAAAAATAAGTCGATATCGATAAAAAGCTTTTTAGCTCCCGGGATCCGGTTAATGTGCACCCATTGCGAAATGGCTTTTACGAGTTATTCAATAAGCAAGGCGTCAATCTATATATTTCTCATGCATAATGTCGTAAAGGCCAACGCCTTTAATTAGTTTCATTGTTTCTTTTCTTTTTTTTTAACACATTTCATAAGACTATAGGTATACGTATTAAATGTCTATCTACTGCATACAAATGCAGATGTGTACATTATTTTATTTTGATGATTGAAATTAAATTACTTTTGTAATAAGAAAATTCATGAGATTATAATGATTTAATGAAAAATAATTCATATATAAAAAACAGATTTAGTTTATCTTATACAAAATAATCCAATAAATATTGAGAAAGAAAGTAACTCCCTGCATCTTGCGCTGTAAATCATGATATTCTTATAGAAAATCATACCAAAGCTATATTAAAAAAATAAGAAGAAAAAGAAAAATTGGTGTCGCGGAAATAAAAGAATAAGAAAAAAAAAGAACGCGAATAATAGGTATAACACGCGACAGAAAGTCAAGTACACATTAATAAAAATCGTATCCTCCATATAATATAAGACAGGATCGCGTAAGATCCCCTATAGAGAGAGAGAGAGACAAAGAAAAATTGTTACCTCTCGTCGCAGCTGCAGTGGCTGAGTGTGAATGGCATGTAGTTGAAGAGGCCATATCTCTCGGAGAAGGGCGTGATCGCTTGTGGGCAATGATCGTGCCTACGACAGCATCTGTCAAGGCCATCGAGGGCACCCAAATCCTTGTAACTGTAAGCAAGCCTGTGGGGACCGCACCACTTGGTACCCGGTGCTATGACCAGCTCGCGAATCCCACGTTTACTACGTTTTCTGCTGCTGTTGCTGTTGCTGCTGATGTTGTACTTTTACTTGGTATAAGCTCCAGACTGCTGGTATCGGTTTTACGGCTATATGTGCGTTTGAGATAAACACAAAGGTTGGCATTATTATATAGGTAGCTCTGCGAATATTATGTATTTCTGAAGGAAGAAAAATATACGTGTATGTGTGTATAAAGGAAGGAAGGGAGGGAGGTGGTATCGAGTGGTGTCACGGTGATTTTTCATCGGCTTTTGTGTTGAGGGGAGAAAGACGCGAAAGACGATACATGGCACAATGCGCGGAGAACAACGGGGGGTAGAGGGTGAGTTTTAGGTATATAGGAGATGTTCGAGAAAGAGAGAAAAAGGACGAGTGAGGGAGGGGGGGGGGGTGATTTTTTTTTCTTGAAAGTTTTATGTATAGCTTTTCACGCGATTTTCTGTGTGACGGCTATTAATTTTGATGGCTGAGGGGACCATAGGGGACCACCGCGAGTTATATAGGTACATTCGATTTATAACATTTGTATCGGTAGTTAGATGGAAACTCGTTTTAAAAATTAACTTTTTTATTTATTAAATACATGAAATTTTAATTTGATTTATACATTATATACATACGAATACCAGCTAAAAGTGTCTTGAAATGCAATAACGGTATTTGATTTAATTTACGTTCGACCCCAAAAAGAAAGATTGCTTGCAAGCTTATTTCAAAAGACATATACACTGGAAGCAGAGACATTCAGCTTTGGTATTTTTTTTTTATTTTATTATATGCAATCCGATACATGTGAATTGTATCACATAAAATTTACATAAGTATACGCAGACACGTACGCTCTTAACAAATAATTGGCTAAACTAATTTAATATAGTAGTAGCAGCAGCATCAGTGTGACAAACAAGAGCAAGACTTTATTAGCCCCATAAATATGTTAAAGAAGGCCCAACTCGGCTATAAACCCAATTACCAAACGGCATACATATAACGCGCGACGTTACGTCTCGACGATTAATCTGCGCGCAACGAATTTTTCTATTCTATATTCAAGCCCACATAAAGACAGACAGAAAAAGAAAAGAAGAGAAAGAAAAACGACGATGCCAGACAGAGCTAGGAAAATGTTGTAAGTAATCGCACATGGTACTGCGTATCAACTTACATCTTAGAAGCACGTGCAAGCTCGCATCGTTTTCGAGTTTCAAGCTCCGACGTTAGCAGCCACGGAAATTCCTGAGCCATAATCGCAGCTTCCCTGGGATCCGGATAACGCGTGAGTTTGAGCTTAGCCTGCTGCTGACCTTGTAGGGCTTGACGCTGTTGTTCGGCTAAGCTTAATTCGGTACCACACACGTCACGCTCCTCTTGATCCAAAAGCTCGCTTATCGGTTCTTCGCTGCAATCGGTTAGCGAACGCTCTTGATAAAAGAAGCTCAGCTTTATTCCTGATTCGCCAAGCCAGAGCTCCCGTAGTGTCAGATATGTCTGTCTGCAAAATAAAAGATATAATAGATATTTATGTGTGTAGTAAGACTGGATGTTAGATTTGTCGATATACACACACATACATGTGCGTGTGTTTATAATTTATCGTTTACGGAACAGCATAAGCCGGTCTGTGTTATAAGAGTTTGATGACGTTATGTATAGATATAGGTATATATAAGAACAGAGATGCATTGCTTATCATAAAAGAGTGTGAGAGAGTGAGTGTGATAGCCTTAGATGGAAAGTAAACCGACGTGTCTGGTTGTAAATATAGTAGACTCTGCTAATACGTAATATATCCAGAGTCACACGACTGCTTGCTGAGCTGAGCTGGTTTAGATATGACGCGATGATGATGATGATAATAATAATGAGAGTGTTAAAAGAGAAAGAGAGAGAGAGAGATTGAATTTCGAGTTGTGTCTTTTATCGCGACGAATACGCTTGAGTGCGCGCACTAATGTGTTGAGATTATTTGCTAAATCGACTATTGGAAAGTTAATTGAGCTTGAATTTATTGATATTTGAGTTGATATTTTTAAAAATGGGTTTGTTATTCAATTCATTTTTTTTTATGTAGTTCTGTGAAGATGATCATCTGATAAGAGTGATCGGCTGATTTTAATCGAGATTTATTTTGTTTGTAGATTATGCCCTATACGTATGTTTTTTAAAATTAATCGACGAGTGTTCAATTTAAAATTTTGTTAATGGTAGCTGTTTATTTATACTTGAAAAAAAAAAAGAGTATCAGCGCTGGAGAAGAAAAGTTACTTTTTTACGAAGAATGGAAAAGCGCTAAAAGGAAATGTGTAAAACCGTAACGGATAACAATATAGGTAAAGGGAATTCTATCACTATTCGACGACAACGACGACGACTATATAGACACGAGAGTAAAGCTGTAGGAATTAGCACCAAAAGTCGCAAAAAAAAAGAAGTAAAAAAATATCCGAGAGAGTCAGAGGCGTTAAGTGCCAAAGCGACGCGGTCTAGTTGATTCCCGTGAGAACCAATCCGCCTAATCCTAGCAGCTTCGTGCTTGCAACCGCGTATACTTATGCGAAAATCTCTTCAGTCAACCGAGCTTAGATTTGTTTCAATAATGTATGTCTCTTTCTCTCTCTCTCTTACTCTTTCCTACACGTTTGCTCTTTACTTAATTCCAAGGCTTTAAATTCCACGACTCGGAAAAGTACTTGGGATTTACGGGGATCTAAGCTCTACTTTTCTTTTTGTCATCTGCATTACTCGATTTTGCATTACGACTTTCTGTTACAGTTGAAATTTCCAGGAATTTACGTTATACTGATACTTGGAATGTTTATCGGTTGTTTTCATTTTAATTATTATTTTTTTTTTGTTTTAAGGATTTTTAAAATATAAAGATGTAAAGTTTTCATTATTTTATTGCTTTCATTATGTCATAAGCTTTGATTAATTTGATAATTTTTTATTTTTACAACTTTTTTTTAGCTCTTCGTCTATAAATTAGGGTCATTTTTGTACTGACTCTAATGATTTTTGTTTAACAGCTGTTAGATTTAAGATCAAAAGGAGGATAAACTTTTTTCCTACCAAAACAACTATTGTTTCTTAAAAAGAGCTATCTCTAAATTACTTTCAAATTTTTTCAATTTTTTTTTTCATTTTTAATTTATAATGAGTACCTAGTTACGCTATACAAAGGAGAAAACGATCTTGATTCATAGACGAAGGGTTTATTAAATTTTTTTGGAGAAAACAGTATAATTTTAATATTGAACAAAAATAGTAAATTTCAAATAAATGTTGGAAAAGTGATCTATAGTTGAAAATAGGTAGCTATTAAATTAATGATTTATTTATAAAGAAGTATTAATAAGTTTAATTATTTAAACACGATGCAATTAAATTATCTTAACGTCAAAATAAATTTGATAAAAAGATGCATGTACGTATGTATTATAATTAATTAACAATTCAAATTTCACATGTTATAAAAATAAGTTATACAGATACACGCTGTCTTCAAATCTCAGAAATAAAATACCAAAAAAGTAAAAAAATATCGAATCTAATCAAATCTTTTTTTTTTACACAAGTTGAACGAAAGCACTATATAGATCGATAATTGGCGGTCAGTTGGCTACTATATGTTCGACAAAGTGTCATTTGTTTGGTATACGTCAAGGTTCTTGAATTGTAAATCAGCAGCTTGATTGAAAATTCTCACGTCAATATACAGATTTAAACATTTTTTTTTCTACTGTTGTATCATTGCGTTGATTCATTTTACGTGAACTTTTACTCCTATTGAACTTGCCACTATCCGCGAAAGATTAACGGAGATACGGTGTTTTTTCTTGTAAATTATCTTTAAAAATAGTCAATTAAGTCTTATTTATTTTTCATTCTATTTTTTTATACTTTTTTAAATTTCAGATTATCTTGCGACTTTATTTGCAAAACTTATGTATTATGAACATTTTTTAATTTTAAACTCGTTGTTTTGACTAAGCATTTATGAATTAAAATTTAACAAAATAATGTAAATGTATTGGATCAATTTATTATTATATTTCTAAAAAAATGAAATCTATAGAAAAATAAATGTTTTATTTTTTAAAATTAAATGTGTAAAAAAAAGAATACATTAATATAACAATTTCTCTGGAGTATATAAGATTTATCTAATGTCACTATACGTTTACATACAATAACACGTGTAACACTTAACTTACGAGCAAATATTTTGATCAATAATTCGTCATAAATAAACATACCTACATAATATACTTATTTGACATTTTGTCAATTAATTTAACATTTCACTTACTGTAAATAAAATTCAATGAACTAACTAAAACTTTATTAATTACAATGACATTCAACAAATCCTTCAGAACTAAATAAAATTTATAAAATAAAAAAAAAGTCATAACATACACAACATCATCACCATCTCACGCACGTCAGCTATTTAATTATCGCGTATCACAAGAGAGATAAACTTCATATATACGTATCATAGTCAAAACATTACACATATACACACATACTATAATATTAAATAAACAAACTCACCCCCAATCAAGTACAATCTCTCTAGCGCAGGTATTATTAAACCTGATGATCCTCTGCAAATCGCCATCGGGTAGTGCCTTAAAAAGCACAAAAGCCTCGTTCGTATCCTTTTTATTAAGTTCGGTCGTAAGAAGCGAGCTTACTCCAACTACTAGTTGTAATCCAACTATCAGCAGACTTGACTTGAGTAGCATAGTAGCTATAACGTACGTCGATCTCCTGCTGACTCGTTTCAAATTCTTTGCCATATAACGTTTTGTAATTGCTTTTCTTCTATTCGATCGATATAATTATATATTTTTGCACTTTGCTTTTTTGCACTAATTTTTTTTTTTTTTTTTTTTTTGTAATAAACAAGCTTCTAGTATAATAATAAACACAAAAGCTTGAAATATATACTTACAAAAAAAAACCTTGTTTCTTTAAAAAAAAAAACATACAAACAAAATTCGCGCGCGTTTTATTTTCGTATTATAAAAGTCAATAAATCAAATATATATCGATATAAATCGTTGTTAATATAAATAAACTCGTCTTCACTTTTCTATACTTTTACGTCAAAAAAAAAAATAGGAACTAGCCTTTACCATAAATTGAGTCAACACAGCAAGTAAGCAATTTACACACACACAGATATAATTTACACAGACGACACAGAGAGAAAGAGAGTATAATAGTCCCCCCGTCTCCGATCTTACCGGTACGGCGTCGCAAGTACGATTGGTAAGTTTATAGTCTCTCTTTTCCCTCACAACATAAGCGGCCCAGTTTTTCGGTCCACTCGCGCGGGCGCGCGCGCAACCAACGTCTCAGTATAGTCGCTAGTCGCTACTACTACTGGTATTACCTCTACACATGTACAACGCGACTACGCGTATACATAAGGTATAACACAGAGCAGCAGCACACCAGCAGAGAGTCTCCGTTTCAGAGCTTACTCTTTCTTTCTTTCTCTCGACGACGATCACGACCTATCTCTCACGCTTTCCCGTATAGCTTACGTATATATACCTACGCCTGCTTTCTCTCTCTCTCTCTCTTTCTTTCTTCCATTCTCCCCTTCTTCCCTACGCTATACGCACGTGTATACGTACATATAGATATATCTATATATATATATATATATATATATATAAATGTATTGAAGAGAGACGGTGAGATAAATATCGCGTGAGCGCCAAGCCCGCGAATCCAGAGCTCTCACTCTGCGAGGATTCGCCAATTTTAGCAGGCCGCGGTTTCTCTCTCTCTCTCTCTCTCTCTCTCTCTCTCTCTCTCTCTCT
>JAPYZE010001514.1:0-32948 GCA_030522805.1 Leptomastidea abnormis | reverse complement strand
TCCGCGATTTAATACAACGTGCCATAAGCGCTGTATGTTAAAAGTCCTGAAATTTTGTCGACTTAGAGGGCGCCATCACACTTGCACTAAGCGAATAGCCGCACGTTTATTTTAACGTGATGTTTATTTTGGATTATACATTTTTTTCTTCTTTTTTTTTTATATTATTTATATATTTTAAAGTATAATTTTAGATAATGTATTGCTTTGATCTTAATAGTTTAGTATGATTTTCAAGACGTTTAATTTATAACGGTCGATCAATTCGTATAAGCTCTGTAAAATAATAAAAACAAGTTAGTTGGAAAATGAAAATATTGTTGACTGAGGGAATATTAAGGGTATTTAAATTAATTATTTTACATAAATATTTTTAGATTTTTAATGACTTAGGGTCGAATGCAACAAGTGACAAGTTTGTGTGTTTTTATCTGTAAATTATTGTATACCTATATTATAATAGTTTATATTTCCGTGTATACATATATATACGTAAGAATGAAATTACCATGCAGTTGATAAAGTAGAGGAAGAACGTAAAAAATTAAATGATAACGATGTGTGTGTGTGTGTTTGTGTGTTATGTGGGGCATAACAAAGTAATACCATTTTCTTATAGTAGACATAAAGAAATTTTATTTTATATTATTTTAAATTTTTAATATGTATCATTATTAATTGAAAAATTATAAAAAAATAAAAAGTAAGGCATAAAAATAAGTATTAGTATTATGCAATTATATTTATAAAAGACGAACAAAGGTATACATGATGAGTCAGTTGTAAATCACAAAGTTTATAATATTATTTCAAGGACCGTATTAAAGTTAAAACATATCGTAAAAATCCAAAATTGTAGTAAGGTATATATGGTAAGTGTTACGTTACGAGGGTAATAAACCCAATCTATTTTATCACACTTCTCTGCGTTAAAATTATACATATATATGTAATACAAAGCTACAAAAGAATTCTATTCTCGTTTTAAAACAATCGGCTATAAAAGTACAGCCCCCTTTCAGCTCGTTAAATTAATTATCCAAAAAATCTAGTTAGGAAAATTTTTTATTTCTATAAACAAAAAAAAAACTCAGGATTTAATTTTTTTCCATTAAACAACATTATTAACAATATTTATTTATTTATTTATTTATTTATTTATTTATTTATTTATTTATTTAATCACATAAACGGAGACAAGACCCTTTTACAATATAATTTATAAAAATAATACAAAACTCACACATACTTGCGCATATAATAAAAGTCATTATGTGTATTATAATCACATTTCAACACATTTCAAGCATCTCTACAGCGTAAAAATGATTCATTAGCGTTATTAGGCCTTGTCTATATGTACACGTGAGTAAGTTATACTCTCTATTTTTTTTCTCTCTCTCTCTCTGTCTCTCGCGGAAAGACCATACATGTTATACGATTTTCTTTCTCTTTTAATACTCGCGATATTTCTCTCTTTCTTTTTCTCTTCTCCACGAGGCATATATACATATAAGTAAGCTGCTACACGGATGATGACGTTAATCGTCAAGCGCACAGACGTCACTGCACTCTCGGTTGCGCAATTTTTTTTAAAGTTACACACGCATACTTATATATATATATATATATATGTATATATGTGTAATAATATACATATAGGTATATTCTCTCTTTCGATAAGCCAAAAGCATCAATACGAGATGCGCTTGTTCTTCTTCTTCTTTTTCTTCTTCTTCTTCGGTTTTCCTCCTTAAATACTCATGTGTATGCATTCATATAGAGACTGCTTATATGCGGCATTACGTGCTTTCTCGCGTTTAGTTAGCTTGCACGCGTTGATATTTCGTTTGCGGCATAAAGCTTTCGATAAATTTCGATTAGATTTTCTTTTCTTTTTTTTTTTGGGACGTGCATATTTTTAGATCTAATATTAATGAGCTTTTACATGAAAGTTGTTGCTGTGGTAAAATTTCGCGAAACTTTTTGGCTGTATAAATAAATGATCATTTCGGATCTGCGAGTGTAATGTGCTATACGGATTCATTTTGCGTGCGATCTATCATTTTCCTCGGGATTTTAAATTTAAGTTATTTTTATTTGTCATGGGTAAAAGAAAAGTGGGTTTCAGCATAGGGAATTCATGAAATAAATTTTTATTAGATACATTAAATTTAATGTACGTTCCATATATCTCCGCGTGTTTTTTTTTTTTTTCATGCACAGAACATAAAAAAGAAAGAAAAAAATGATAGATCTCGCTTATGCTTTCTTGAGAAAGCTATCGTTATAGGGCTGTTGCTGTTGCTGATGTTCTTGAACAGCTGGTAAACCGATAATCGATAATGTGAATATTATCAATTGCTTTTAATAGAATTGCAAAAACACGCGTATACGGCCTGATGACTTTGTTGGCAAAGTGCAGTTTTACAATATACATACATACATACATACATAAATACAAGTACATTGGCTACGCAAATAAAAAATTATGTAAGGTAGATAAAATAACCGTTGTGCGCGTGTCTTATGTGTATGTCGGTCGGTCGGTCGGTTAGTTTCAAACTGTAATGTGTTTCAGCTAATGTTTTGTTTGTTTTTTTTTTTTATTTTATTTTAAAAAGGATAAAAGTGGGTTTAAAATATGTGTTCTCACTTATTATACCGAGCTGCAAATTTTATAATAAATAAATGTGTTAGCCAATGGATTGAAAATTTAGTATTAATTGATTGCATTACATCAATTTAAAAAGATATTAAAAAATTTTATAATAAATGTCATTTTTATTAAGTGCTCGGTATCATCTGATCAACATCGTAAAAATCGTTAAAAGTATTAATAAAATCATAAAATAATCAATAAAAATATCATTATCTCTTTCTAACATCTTATTATAACAAACTTTAAATTGAAATTATTAGAAAATGAAAATTAACAAAATTACTATAAAATATTACAGAGATTAATTAACAAATTCAAAAGTTAAGAGTAGTACATACCATTTATCATCTTATCATCTTTCTCAGAACTTCAAACTTTATACATTCGATAATATAAACGTCGATACGTATTAACAACAACAATAAAGCCAAGAAAATTCCACGTTGTCCTTGCAGCTTGCAAGCTCAGCCTCGCGTTAATAATTTCTCATCGTGTCACTGCATCTCAAAACACACATATACACACACGTGGTAGTGCAGACGCACTCATACTCTCTTGCTCTCCTTTTTTTTCTTTCTCCTCAACCGTCGATCACAGCTTTTTTTCCCGCCTTTGAGTAGAAAAAGAAAAGTTTAGAAAAATCGAGTTGCAACTCCTTGCCAACCAGCTACCAGCTTTATTCCATCATGTCTGCTGGAAAAGACTATGTTGGCTTTTATATTGCGCTGCGGCCTTACCTTCAAACTATAAAGATAGTTTATAGGGAAGAAAAAGCTATAGTTTATATATTATGGTCGATGGACGAGTACCAAGTTACTCTACAAGCTTTCCAGCCTACATAGTCTCTCTTGATAGAGGTTTGATCTATCGTACGTCTGTACCTACGGTTCAGCTTTCGTACAAACTTCTTTTTTTTTTTTCTTTCTTTCTTATATTTTTCAATAAGTTTGAAAAAAAAAGAAGAAAAGAAAATCTGAATTTGTAAAGAAAAGGTAGTGCTGAAGAAAGCTTTGGTGTATGAATTTTTATAACGAGCTTTATACTCATAAAGGCGATATAGAATGACAGGAAACGTGCGCTTCAATAAGGAATTGAATTGTCGCTTCTACGTACAAATATGTCCTCTTTTTGTGCAGATATCGATCGCATAAAAATATATATGAGTATAATTACGCAAAAAAGGGAATGGTTATATGGTTCAAAAGAAATTTTTTTTTCAATTTTGAGGTACGTTATTGATTTAAGATTTAATATTAAAAGTATTATTTAAAGTCAAAATTACAGAGAAATAAACCATAAAATACTAAAAAAATTATTTAACTGTATAACTGTCTCTTTCTTCTGCAATACTCATATATCAATCACACACGTTTCATTCTAATATATCAAACATTAAAAGTATTTAATAAATATTTTTCCACTATACCTTCTCTTTTATTCTTTATTATTTGTAATAACAAAATGCTACTTCACACAACAATAAGGCACTTGGAAATCTAAGTATCCGCTTTTATCGGATAGTCATTAGGTTAACAGACAGATACGATCAGTCTATAAAAAAATGTTCTATTTTATGACGATTATTATCTAATGTCTCTCTTGAAAAATAAAGTAGTATAATATAGAAAAGATGTATATTAAAGATAAACAGACACGTTCGAGTGGAATTACCTATATTTACGCGATTTCTGGTGACATAATTTTTGTTTAACTTTTACATATCTTAATTATATACATTTATATTTATATTTTTATAATATATTTGTAAATAATATAATCAATATATTGGTTACAGTATAATATAGCCTCTTCTGTATACCTATATATATGTACATTGTATGCAGATGTTGCGCATCGACATGTTTACGTGATAACGTGATCCTACATACCTTAGTATCATAATAGCAATCAGCTCCAAACTTTTCTATGCAAATCTCGCTAACTAGTTTTCTGAACTGTAAAACATTTGTTTGAAAAAAATTCTTCACGACGCACATCAAAAATTTCATACAATGCATTTTTTTATATTTATTGATGCCCATTAATCCTACATTAAATTTAAAACGGCAGAATATATAACAAGCAGTACAACTAAAAATAAATCCGACTTAGCTCGAAATATATATAAGCCAAAAATCTTGTGTCTTTGAAACCGATATTATCTTTCTATATAAATCTATTTCTTTCTGTCTTGCATCTCTTAAATTACATTGTCTCCTCTGTATAGTGCACGCGTGTGTGTATATTAAAGCAAGCAAACTCAGCTCATCACGTAGCTATAGGTAGCGGGGAAGAGGAGGGGGTAAAGTTATTACATGCACGTGCTGCAGTATATATATAGTATACACACATGTCCAAGACGTCGTCGATAATCTTTATATTTCTGCGTGCTACCTCTCTCGCCTATAATACCAACCACTGAACATCCTTACCAAGCTGAGCACAAAAATAAACGGGAGATATATAAATCGGCCGGTTTTTTTTTTATGCGCGACCTTCGATGCATAGATCTTTGGTAGAGACGGCATATACAAGATAGAGAAAGAAAGAAAGAGTGAGATTCGGATCACGAGCAGCTTGCTTTTCTCCATCTTCGTCTCTGCGTCTCCGTCTCTCTGGCACGCTGTCAATGAATAGCAGCAGCAATAGCAAAGCTATAAGCATGACAGAGTCAGTCCTGTCAAGCGTCCAAACGACATTACACCTGCCAGAGTTCTGTATACATATATTGCGTCTGCGATCACGGAAATCATGATTTGGCTTTTAATATATTATATACACACATACATACCTATATGCGAAAAGGAAAAAAAAAACAGATAATGCAAGCTAGTGTGTCCTTGATATTTGGCTAAGCTTTTATATATACACCGGTGTAAGCTACTGCACGTGTGCTATTTTATGAAAAGAAGTAATAATAATAAGAATAAAAAAGTATATAGAATTAAAAAAAAAATAAAATAATTTAGACAAATTAAAGATATGCAGTAGCAGCAGCAACAGTATAGTATTAGCCAGTTGCCAAATTATTTCGGCCGCGACGATATCGACCACCAGACACTGGGAGCTAATTAAAGTTTAAAACGGCCCTGGGCCTCGCGCCGAGTTTTTTTTTTACGGTAAATTAAAATCACCTTGAATTTTTTTTGTTTTTATTCGATTTTGATTTTTAATTTCCTGGTTTTCTTTTTTATCTTTCTTTTATATTGCGTTTGAAATATTATTTTGGAAAATACGAAACTAATGTATACTTATATTATATTCCAAAAATTTTGAGGATTAAATATAACGAACTCTTCTATTGAACAATTTTTGCGCGGTTATAATCGAATAAACCGATCGATGTCAAATTGCCAGCGTTGAAAGACAGAGATGCATAGAATTGAAACTTCACTTTTGTCTCTCGTTTATATGTATATCGATTTCAAGTCGGTCACGTATAATGATATCTGTTATAACCGTATAACTGTCATCGAATACTGATCACTCTATAGCGTCAAAATTAACTATTTGTCGTTGAAATCGGTTGCTCATGATTGGGATAATAAAATGGCACGTAAATATGTACTGCTATATGTAATATAGATATGGGTATTATAATACTCTTAAGGTGTTTCGTATATAACTTGGAATAATCAACTAATAATGATCACTATATGGAACGAACATTAATATCAGCTTTGTGAGCAATTGATAAGAAATTTTAATGAATTGAATCATTTATCTTTGGATTTATAGAAATCCTTTTAAAATTCATACTAGATTACATTACTTGTGTTAAGTAAATTTTTAATTAGAATATATTATTAGATTTTTTACCAATAGGTAGCTTTTAATAATTATAATAATTAATTTAAAATTTTCTAATTCGAATTTTGTATAGTGGTGATATAACAAAGTTTATAATAATTATTAAATTTTACGTAAAATTTACGTAATATAATTATTATTTTCATAATATAGACAATTAAGAACATTGTAATTTAATAAAACTACAACATAATTATAAATTAAAATTTGAAAAATAATATTAAAGTCAAAAACATTATTGGATTAAACCTGTTTTTAATTACTATCTATATATACACTCATACACTACGAAAAGCTGAGAGTCGCTTTAGCGGCTTTATGTTTTGGTAGTAGTATAGTAGTAGTATAGGTAGGCGCAGAATAGATCATCATAAATAGACGAACCGTACGAAAAAAGATTCAGGCTCTCGTACACACACACACACACACACACACACACACACACACACACACACACACACACACACACATTAAATGCATTCTAGGACAAGTTTCTTGGCCATTTAAAAATCTAGTTTTGATATTGCAATATACCACCTATACAGTGTATATATAAATATATATGAATAAAAATGCTTATATATTTATAAAATACCAAGCACTAGGGCCCAATTAACATCATTAAATAATTTCCGATTATACTTAAATCCGTTCTACTCACGTTTCCAAAAATGCTTCTAGCAATCAACCCAGATATATAAATAAATATAAGCCTGACAATTAAAAAGCTATAAAATTGAACATCATTCCCTTCTCCCTCTCTTCTGACTTTATAATACCAGGCTAAAAATTGCAGCAGCAGGCAACCATATTTCAAGCCTCCATATGCCCCTTCCCTGCCCCTATGTAACAAACACTTTGAATTAAAAGCTTTCGGGCATCAAGCCGCCACATCAAAGTCATCGTCTATGTTGTTGTGTGTGTAGCGTGTTCGTGCAGCCGAGAGCTTAATTTTTGGGGAGGTGATATTTATGTTTATATATATCTATATTATACTCTATGGGCATTTGGGTTCGGTTTACAGTATCCGAGCGAGTCGCCACTACCACAGAAAGCTTGTTTGAGAGAATTAGAGAGAGAGAGAGAGAGAGAGAGAGAGAGACGCTTGCATGAGCTTTGGTAGCGTCACGTGCGTGATATGTTGCGTGGTGTGACTATTCAAAGTTTTGGACCTTGCAAGAAGTTGCTTATGTAGTGCTTGCAAGCTCTTCACATTTGATTATGTATACCTGTAAAAATTATTACTAAGTCGTGGCCTTACGATGGAAATTAGAAAATTATCTATTGCTTTTGTTTGGCTACTTCAATGAAGTTTTGAAGAGTTTTGAATTTTTTGGATTAATGCAAGCGTTAAGAAGAAAAAAAAATGAATATATCGCACTAATCAAAATTGACAGATAGAAGCTATACGTAAGTAGGGAGTAAAGTAAAATTGTAATTTTCTATCAATTTTACTCGATTAAAAATTTTCAATGACTTTCTGATCCTATTACGCCTGAGTTTAAATTACTTTGTCGACTCTTTGAAAGCAGTCGAAGGGTAAATTTATAATTAAATTTAAATAGGTACGTAAGTTGTCTAACGATTTAAATCGAAGAATACAAAATCATTGCGAGCAAAATTTTTATCGTTTATCATTAAATAAACGACAATAATAACTTGTAAATTTTTCTCTTTTTTTATAAATTAATAAACTATAAACATAATACATTTTATATGCATTAAAAATGTAAACAAGTAACTAACACAAAGATTTTATTTTTCTGTTACAGAACTGCCAGCTGAGGAGGGTAAGTAACAATGTGTATATACTAATGTAGTAACAATGCAGCAAGTATAATACTTGCATTAGCGTATGTATGTATTTGTGCAGACGCGTAATGCGATTAAGTCCGATGTATAGACGCGAGAAAAAAAAGGATAAAAATAAAGAAAAAAAAGGTTGGATCGATGAGGATGAGTGAGAGAGAGGGAGGATCGTGGTTGTAATCGACGTTCGACGTGTGTGCATTGGCGGCTAGGATGACCGGAAGATTTGAGTTGTGTGTATATTTATATATTAGGTTGTCGTAGCTGCAGGTTTAATGTATATATGTAGGCACTTATACCCTACGACTAAGGGCTTTATCGATGCATACATTTTGGTTTGTATTGGAGTTATCTTACGTAAGCAAGAGTCAGAATTTTGTAGGAATGTTAAATCAGTTGATTTTTTAAATCTGTTTTTTTTTTGCTTTTTTTAATTTATATTTTTTTTTTTCAATTTAAATGTAGTAAGATAAGTTTATTAAAATAAAAAAAGATTTGCATACATCTTAATTTTGTGCAGCAAATGTTTAGCAGATTTATGTTATTTCTGAAATAAGCATAAGAACAAGTAAATAATTACCTAAAGTAATAAAATTATTGTTAAATCCAAATTGTTCAAAAACATTGGTACTCAAGAAAGAGAGATTAGGATCTCATCCGTTCTTTCACTTATAACCATATACTATCTCATAAGCAGTAACATTTAAGTCTATTAATTTGTTGCTATTCCCTCGAGTAACACGAGCCAATTTCTGCTACATGTAGCAACTTATATCTATATACAAATACTTCTCTTAACAAAAACTAGTGCAAAAATTATCGACGTTTATTTCTCCCCCTCCTCCTCGTCCTCCTTTTGCCACGATAAGCGCACTAATCGTGTTCCACATAAAAATAATTGCAGTTTAGTACACGTGTGTTTTATTTATCGATATCGGTTTGTGTATCATATAAGTACTATACCGTCTCGTCTATTAGTCAAAATACGATGTATATATGTATCTTCATATGTAAATATAAATTTATGTGTATAATGTATAGGTGTGACTTGCCCGTAAGCGCTTGGGCGGAGAAACAATGAGAGAAAGAGAAAGAGACGTGTGAAGCGTGTCGTACAGAGCTTTGTCTACATTTTATTTCTGGGCTCATTCTTTTTCCGGTTCTTCTTCTCCTTCTTTTTTCTTTTTTTTCATTTAAAATTTTGCGCTTTATCAAGTAGGCCTCCCCGAGGTCTGAATATACGAATAAAAAAGCTCAAGCACTGAGAAAACACACTTACACACACACATCAATGTTTTGTGACGCGATTGTATTTTCTTTTTACCTTTGTTTTTAACCTTCGCAATAATAACAACAAGTACACGTGGTATACACAGCTTAAGTCAGGAGTATCATCCTTCTCTTAGTGGGTACATATAATATTTAGCTGCAGCTGCTACTGCAGGATCACACGATGAGTAGAGGGTTTGAGATGTTTTGTGCTTCATCTCGGTGAGATAGTGAAAAGTGGAAGTACGTGTTGTGTTGTTGCTTTTTAGTTTTTAGCTTTTAAGGACTCACAGGTGTGTGTATTATGTATATGTTTATAACATCAAGTACATTAGACCTTGCAACTTTTTTTTACAATATAGGTATATATATATTTTTTTTTTTGTTTATTCATAGTTTGTGTGTATGTGTGTCGATCGATATTACATATACCTTCATCATAACAAACTACTGGTTTTTATTAAAAAAAATTATTATAAAAGCTGAGGAGCATAATGGTGGTGGCTCATCTTTTATTTAAATATTCTCCTTTTCAACTCTTTCAAGCGTTGATGATAATAACAATAATAATTATTCTCGACAAAATTAGAAAATCTCAAGAGCAGTCAACGTAAAAAAAGAAAGAAAGATCCTGGCAAGTGTAGACAAGTCAAAAAGCTCTCATAAATGTATATGTAAAAAAAAAAAAAGAAAAGAAAAACCGAACACTCAGTCAGTCTCTACACCGAATTATACTCAAACACCAAAATATATATAACGCCGACAGATTTTCTTGACAGGTCTTCTTTAAAAAAAAAAAGCTCACTCGAGCTTTCAAACTCGACACCTCGACATTTGTTTTTCTCTCTCTTGTTCACTCCCACAGCTCTTCTTTCTGAGCTTTCGCTTATTTTTCCTCGTCAACGTCTATTATTCTCCAGCACACACACACAAACACACACACACTCCACTTTTCCATCCTCCCCTGGCATACTTTTTTCTTTTCTTTTTTCCAATTGATCCGAGCTGTCCGTGCATTACCATAAACCGTTTTTTTTTCTTTCTCTAAATTCAATTGCGCAATATAAGAGAGCTTGCAAAACGTGAACTATCTTAATATCGAATTTATATAGGTATACCTACTACTATATCGGTAAAGGTCACAACGCGTGGAGAATTTGTCCTTTCTCATTTCAACTTGAATTGCAGGAGCTCAGGGTACATCCACTAGCCGAGTATACCATAGCTCTATTATATCTATGTATAAGCTTGATATAGGTATATATAGTTGGAAAGAGGGAACAAATACACCTCCGCGCTAACTAGGCCAAGTAAACATTCGAGTAGTATGTATGTATATCTATAAAGGCTGGAAAGATCCGGTACCTAACTCTCTCTCTCTCTCTCTCTTTCTCTCTCTCTTTCTATTTCTCTTTCTCTCGTGTTGCGAGGTGCATTCGAGCGATTTTCGGCTTTTCCACTTTGCGGCTACTGCTACTGCTGTTGCATATTGCAAATTTGCGATTGTCGGCTTTGCTTTCTGCGGGATATCTCTTTCTATTTCTCTCCGCAAGCTCGTCGCATATTCTTGGGTCTGCGTGTTAAAAAAATTATAAATTTAATTTAAAATGTAAATTAATTTATTTTTTTTTTATTTTTTTTTTTTAATTATAAATATTTAAAAAAAAAAAAAAAAAAAAAAAAAACGAAAAGTCGTTTAATTGGAAAACGAGATTTGAGCTTTACACATATATACATCATTGGTTACATATACGCTATTCTTCACTCGCTTTTTTTTCTTTCTCTCCAATGCTCGTCAGTTTGAAAGTCAAGGTCATCATATGTACTTGCACCCAGTCGGTTTCATTTTACATGAAATCCACGAGGAGAAAGAAAGAGAGTGAGCTTCTTTTGTTCAATGTAAACCCAGAATATATACGTATATTTTTTGTTGAATAGCCAAAGTACAGCAATTTTCTTTTTTACTTTTCTCGTTTTTTCTTTCTTTACTCCCAAAGCACGTTCGCGAATAGAGTAGGTACCTAAATATCAAACCTGACCTTAAAGAAAAAGTTTCTCAGTCACGAACCGAAAATTTTATTTTAAATTTATTGTTAACAAATTAGTACATAAAAATTCGTAATGTGCATAATATATAAATGCAAAGGCAAACTTTGAAAGAAGGTTAAAAAAGCAATTGATTTTATTTATCCTTACTTGGTACACATTCTCTTTTTTGTTATTACGTAAACATTTTAGGTGTTTGAAATAACTTTTAAATAGAAAATCGTCAAAGTTTGGATCTTCTTTTTTTGTAAAAAAAAGTAGATGGTAGGAGATACTTGCATCTCTAATGGCGTTTTTTTTTCACCTTCGATCATTAAATATTTTTTATTTTAAGATAAAACAAATGCCTTCAACAGTATTCCATGTAATCGCAGATTTTTCTAAATTTTCACACTAAAAGTTTTTAAAATTAGAGTGTACCGTTTCTTTACACCTCAAAATATATTTTTTTGTTGTTGCTCATTTCGAATCTCATTAGTCGTCTTTTTATAAATGCTGGTAACGCGTGCTCCTCTTCGGCTAGAAATATAAAGCCGCGAAGTTGATTGATCCAAATTAGTTATTTCTTACTGAAGAGTATGGAAAACAAGGAGAAGGGATGGGTATTACGTGTAAGAGAGGACAGTAGTATAAACTTAATAGCAATGATTTGAGAACATGTTTTAATGGGAAGCTTAATGAGTCGATTTAGTGTTACGAATTTTTTTTTTTATTTATAATCATAATAAAAAATTTAATGACTTCACTTGGGTATAATACATAAAAATATGACTGTTTTTCCGATTGTTTCTTATTGAGCATATATTTTTACGTTTTCATTGATAATAGGTTGATTGGAACTTTGAACTCCTTAGTTTTATGCTTATTGCTAGTTCGAGTTAATTTAAGAAGATGCTAATTTTGTTTTTTTTTTTATTTTTAATGGTTACACCTACTTTTTTTACTTTTACGATTATAGTTTTTGACATTTCAACTAAAAATTTAGGTCACTGAATGAATGTTGCTCGTAAATTTGGAAAATTTCGTTGTATATAAACTTATATCTAATATAGCGAATACAAAGAACTTGTTGCCATTGAAAAAGTTTACAGATCTGGTCACAATGTTAAAAAAACCGTCCTCGTTTTTCTTTATTTTTTTCCTACGAGTAAACAATGGCAAAGCTATCCTTTAATCGGTCTGAAAGATAGAAAAAAAAAAATAATAATTTTCCTTGCGACTCGCCCACAGCTTCACCTCGTTTTTATGATTTTATAAAAGGCTATAAGAAATAAAAATAGAACTCACCGGGTTTATCTATATACTAACACTATATTCAAAGTAGAAAATATTCTAATATTAAAAAACAAGAGTAGAGTAAATTATTTTTCTACTTAAGTTACAGAAATGAAGTAAAAAAATAAATTGACTATAATTTATTTAATGTTTTCAGGAAAGTCCATCTGGCAGCTCGTACTGGAACAATTCGATGACCTTTTAGTTAAAATTCTTTTACTAGCCGCTATTATTTCTTTCGTAAGTATCAATATATATTCTTGCTTCCTTTTTTTTTTTTTGTAAGTTGTTGAAAAAATTTTTATGCAAAATTATATCTAAAATTAATACGAAATAATTTATAATCAGTAAATTTACGTGTTTTTAATAATATTTTTTTTCTAATAAATAGTAAGAGTATTAATTTTCTATTTATTTGTGCAAAACTTTTATTATTTTTATTTTTTTAAAGAAGACACAAGCGCGGATGTATTTTTGATTAAATAACGAATCTGTGCGAATACTGTTATTCGATAAAGCAAATGCTACTATACGACTGTATAATATATCCAATCATTTCTTGCTACGGCAGTAGATTAATTTTTCAAAAATATCCATTATTACTATTATCATTTTTTATAATATACGTCGGTCGTAATCCACATTTTGCAATAAATCAAGGGGAATAAATAAAGAAAATATTAAAATGTGTCATTAATCAAAAAATGTTAACGATGATGATCAACAGGTACTGGCCCTGTTCGAGGAGCACGAAGACGCGTTCACAGCCTTCGTCGAGCCATTCGTCATCCTGCTCATCCTGATCGCAAATGCCGTGGTCGGTGTCTGGCAGGAGCGCAACGCCGAATCGGCGATCGAAGCGCTGAAGGAGTACGAGCCGGAGATGGGCAAGGTCGTGCGCGGCGACAAATCCGGCGTGCAGCGAATCCGAGCGAAGGAAATCGTCCCGGGTGACGTGGTCGAGGTCTCGGTCGGCGACAAGATCCCCGCCGACATCAGACTGATCAAGATCTTCTCGACGACGCTGCGTATCGACCAGTCCATCCTTACCGGCGAGTCGGTATCCGTCATCAAGCACACCGACCCAGTGCCCGACCCACGCGCTGTCAACCAGGACAAGAAGAACATCCTCTTCTCGGGTACGAATGTGGCTGCGGGTAAGGCGCGAGGCGTCGTCATCGGCACGGGTCTCAACACCGCCATCGGCAAGATCCGTACCGAGATGTCCGAGACCGAGGAGATCAAGACTCCGCTCCAGCAGAAGCTCGACGAGTTCGGTGAGCAGCTGTCCAAGGTCATCTCCGTGATCTGCGTCGCTGTCTGGGCCATCAACATTGGCCACTTCAACGACCCGGCCCACGGCGGATCCTGGATCAAGGGTGCCATCTACTACTTCAAGATCGCCGTCGCCCTCGCTGTCGCCGCTATTCCTGAAGGTCTGCCCGCTGTCATCACCACCTGTCTCGCCCTCGGCACGCGCCGTATGGCCAAGAAAAACGCCATCGTCAGGTCGCTGCCTTCCGTAGAGACGCTCGGTTGCACCTCGGTTATTTGCTCCGACAAGACTGGTACGCTCACCACCAACCAGATGTCTGTCAGCCGGTAAGACTAATTTTTATAATACGACTTATTGATAGCTATAAACGTACATACTGATATGTTCAAGTTCGATATAACTCGATGCTGCAATGTTACGTTGTTCTTTGTTTTTTGTTTACTTTTAGTCTATAGTCGATTGACAGATTTAGAAAAAGGATAATTAACCTTTCTGATTATTATTTTTATCGTTTGATTTGATTTTTAATAAAATCAAGTTAATATTTTTATAAAAATAGTTGTTTTTATTTATTTATTTAAAAGAAGATTGAATTCATTACAATAATTCATAAAAACACATGCAAGTTCAGTAGATGATAAAAATTCAATTATTTTCCTTCGTAATTGCTAACTGTGGTAACACTTTTTAAATTTTTATTTTACCATTATGAAAAATAAAAAGTGAATTATTCCTGATTAACTTGTGTCAGTTAATGTTAATTAATGTTAATGTTAGTTAGAAACAAATTAAACTCTATTTTTCTCTTTCCGCCTTTACAGTATGTTCGTCTTTGAAAAGATCGAGGGCAACGACAGCTCCTTCCACGAATTCGAAATCACCGGTTCAACGTACGAGCCCATCGGTGACGTGTTCCTGAAGGGTCAAAAAGTCCGCGGTTCCGACTACGAGACCCTCCACGAGCTGGGTACAATCTGCATCATGTGCAACGACTCGGCTATCGACTTTAACGAATTCAAACAGGCCTTCGAGAAGGTCGGAGAGGCTACCGAGACCGCCCTCATCGTCCTCGCCGAGAAGATCAATCCATTCGGTGTGAGCAAGACCGGCCTGGACCGTCGTGGCACTGCCATCGTCGTGCGCCAGGACATCGAGACCAAGTGGAAGAAGGAGTTCACGCTCGAGTTCTCGCGTGATCGTAAATCCATGTCCTCGTACTGCGTGCCCCTCAAGCCTACGAAACTTGGCACTGGACCCAAACTCTACGTCAAGGGCGCTCCCGAGGGTGTTCTTGATAGGTATGTCCTTAAAATCTCAAGGCTTTAATTGACTCGGATCTTCTTTATGTACTCTTGCTTGACTTGCGTGTCAACTTTTACTCGATTTCCAGATGTACACATGCCCGCGTTGGATCCCAAAAATACCCGCTTACCTCTACCCTGAAGAACCGCATCCTTGATCTCACCCGACAGTACGGTACCGGCCGCGACACTCTGCGTTGCCTCGCCCTCGCCACTGCCGATCATCCGATGAAACCCGAAGACATGGACCTCGGTGACTCCACCAAGTTCTACACCTATGAGAAAGACCTCACCTTCGTCGGTGTCGTTGGTATGTTAGATCCTCCCCGTAAGGAGGTCTTCGATTCAATCGTGAGGTGCCGTGCTGCTGGAATCCGCGTCATTGTCATCACTGGCGACAACAAGGCTACCGCCGAAGCTATCTGCCGACGTATTGGTGTCTTCGGTGAGGACGAGGACACAACTGGCAAATCTTACTCTGGTCGTGAATTCGATGACCTGTCCATTGCCGAACAGAGGGCTGCATGTGCGAGATCCAGGTTGTTCTCCCGCGTCGAGCCCGCTCACAAATCCAAGATTGTTGAATATTTGCAGAGCATGAATGAGATTTCCGCTATGGTGAGAGGGATTTTAACATAATTTTACAAGATCGTTTTTATTGGGAATTGCTAAGTTATCTTAAATCTTTTGTTTGATTAGACTGGTGACGGTGTGAACGATGCGCCTGCTTTGAAGAAGGCTGAAATTGGTATTGCTATGGGATCTGGTACCGCTGTAGCTAAATCTGCAGCTGAGATGGTGTTGGCCGACGACAACTTCTCATCTATTGTATCTGCTGTTGAGGAAGGCCGTGCTATTTACAACAACATGAAACAGTTCATTCGCTACCTTATCTCTTCCAACATTGGTGAAGTTGTCAGGTAAACTTATTGATTTGCAACTAACTATGCTCAATTAATAATTGTGTATGTACACATAACTTTAATAAAACAAAAATTTTAAACTTGCAGTATTTTCTTGACTGCTGCCCTTGGTCTTCCGGAAGCGTTGATCCCTGTTCAGCTGTTGTGGGTCAATCTTGTCACTGACGGTCTTCCAGCCACTGCTCTCGGCTTTAATCCTCCCGACTTGGATATCATGCAGAAGGTTAGATTTTAATTTTGTTTGTAAAATGGTTATGACGACAATTTACTTCAATGCTAATTAAAAAATTAATTACAATATTACCAAAAAATCGACTTAATCAGGTAATATAAAAATATTTATGTGTGTCTAATCTGAGATTATTATGTTTATATTTCTTTTTTTTTTCTATTTTATAGTTGTAAAATTATAATTAAAATAGATAATAATGACGACAATATTTTAGCCTCCCCGTAAGGCAGACGAATCCCTTATTTCCGGATGGCTCTTCTTCCGTTACTTGGCTATTGGTGGATATGTCGGCGCTGCCACCGTTGGATCTGCTGCTTGGTGGTTCTTGTACAGCCCGAACGGCCCCCAGATGAACTACTATCAACTAGTAAGTTATTTAATAATTTTTGTAACAATTATAAGACTGTAAATGTTTTTTTATTGTGTAAGAATTTGCGGTGCAAGTATTTAAATCATTAGTCACTGTTATCGAATCCACGACTTGTAAATTGTGAAATATACTATACCATCCAAGCTAATATAATCTCATCATAAAAAAGAAAACAAATCTGTACATATTATAAAATCTTTTATTAATCGACTTACTTTATAATTATTATTTCTTCTTTAGACACATCATTTGTCGTGCATTGGTGGTGGTGAAGAATTCAAAGGTCTTGACTGCAAAGTCTTCAACGATCCTCATCCGATGACCATGGCTCTCTCTGTACTTGTAACCATTGAGATGTTGAACGCCATGAACAGGTTTCTTCCCAGCTAAACATCAAACAGTCATGAATTTTTAGAATTTATATATTAATATGAAAATTTTTTTAATCTTTTTCCAGCTTGTCTGAAAATCAATCTCTTATTAGTATGCCGCCATGGTCGAACTTGTGGCTGATTGCCTCGATGGCACTTTCTTTCACACTCCACTTCGTCATTCTTCATGTTGATGTTCTTTCGGTAAGTAGAAGCTATTTGATGCTAGCAGCTTATTAATTAATTAATGCGGCAAATGCATGAGCTAACAAAATTTTTGCACAAGATTCAGTTTTTTAAAGTAATTTAAGAAATATATATTATTGTAAATAAATATCTTGTAAAAAATATATGTAATCGTACAAAAATTTTACAGTCACAAGAACATTAAGTTCAGAAGTAATAAACATGACTTTTTTTAACAATTCTTTTCAGACTGTATTCCAAGTGACTCCCTTGACCGGGGAGGAGTGGGTTACAGTTATGAAGTTCTCGATTCCGGTGGTACTACTAGACGAAACCTTGAAGTTTGTTGCCAGAAAGATCACAGATGGTGAGAATCCAATTTACACCGTACACTGGATTATTCTGATGTGGGCTGTATTTTTCGGACTGTTAATTTACGGCCCCATATAAATAATCCAATTTTTGGGTGTAACTTTAGCATAAATTGAGAGATGCCTTTCTTACGGAATCCAAGCACACCGCCTTGGACTTGCAGTTGCATTTAACAAAAATAAAAAAAAGAAAAAAACAGCAAAAAATAAGCATAGCTTTCCCTCCGCGAGGGAAAATTTATGACATGAATTAACGAAACAAAAAAAAAAGTGTGTCCAAGTGAGATTTTAATTATTTTCACTGTTGCGCATGGTTTTAGTCGGGCCAACTAGAGAAACCGTAATGGAAAAAAAAAATAACAGGAGATGATTTGTAGTTTGAAAATCAACCGTATCTGCATCGCACTGTACTTCAAAAGCAAAATAATGGAAACATCACTGTATGATGAGAATTACAGTGACGCTTACGATGTTTTTTTTTTTAATTGTGATTTTTTTCGGTGTTAGAAGAACGAAAACTTACGATCATATTGTTTCGTACAAGTGCCTTTTTGATGTTAGCGTTTTTTTTTTGCAAGGCAATAATAACCTTTTTTTCCGAACGCAAATTTTTCCTCAATTAACGCTAGCTCTATTTTTCTTCAACTGCAAGCTTTTTATTTATTAAATTTTTTTTTCTTTTTTTTTTCTTATGCTTTATGCAAGCTATAAATTGCAACAGTCATATATTTCTTTATACATAAATTTGCATACACGCATATTTTGCATTCACACAATCTTACAATTTTTGTCCTCAAGTAGACTCGGTGTGATCGTGTTTTTTGAACACTGTTCGAATTTTTCTTTCCACGGTTTGATAGATCGTTTCGATCTATAGTAATCACAATGTGCGGTGATGGTTTCTTTTTTTTAGACTTTTTAGAAATATACGTAAACTTTTTACGATTTTAATTAATAATCGAAAATATATCATTTGCACTTGATTGCATAATAATACATTACGTATGGGCACATACACTTTCCTGCAATAAAAAAAAAAAAAATATTATAGAATAATAATGCAGTAAGTGATGTAGAATTCGTCATTTTGCAGAAACGGTTTGATAGTTTTAATTAATTTATATCATCCTATACAAGTTTGATAAATGAAGTAACTAGTTTTTTTTAAAGTAATATTCAATTGTACATAATAACGTAGGGTTAACATATTGCTGTAAATTTAAGCTTGAAAATGAAATAATAAACTTGTTATTCGCTCGTCGTGTAGATGGAAAAAGAAAAATCACATTTTGCATTGATCTCGTCCCACACACAAACAAGTGCGTCGATAAAATGATAAGATATTTAAAGATAGCGCGCCGAAAGTAATATTTGAATTCTACTAGTTTACCCCGCAATTAGATAAGAAAAGATATTTACTAGAAAATGATAATGTTAAAATGCTAATTGATATACTTGACAACAAGTTGATCGACTGCTAAACTAGTAGATCTTAAATATTACATTCGCCATCGGTAATCAATGATGGACTCATTGTATTGCATGATACGAAAAGTGAACGTTACTTGAACATAAAAAAAAAAAAAGAAAAGCAAAAAAAGAAAATCAAGGCAAAAGAAAATCAATTAACGACAGACGAGTGAAATAGTCTACGTTCATCCATATAATAGCCTTATGCAGTACCATTCACTCTCGAATGCAGTCTCTTTATATTATACATATATCTTTCACACCTCGTGTCGTTGTAATGTACTTATACAATTATTATCGATGTTCTTCGCTTGATATTTATTATTATTATTATTATTATTATTAAATTTAAAAAAAAATAGATTCACTTTTCTGAAACATAAACAAAAAAAAAAACAAAAAATCCGTGTGTACACTTGCTGTATCTTCTCCGCTTCACGTATATATATATATACAATATGTATCACACCTATACACTTTTAGCTTGCTATATTTTCTTATGTTCCTTTCCTTTCTGTCCATCACCTTTTTATTTACCAATTGGCTGATAATTTGAATGAGATATATATATATGGTGCAGCCTCGATCGAGTTGACATTAACGCTCTTATACAGATATATCATATACCTATTACACGCTGGCCGCGAGCTGTAAATACAACCGCGAGGATTGGCAACTCGCTCTGATGTGCTGCACGCATTATTTATTCAGAAGAGCGCATATGTACATATAAATATCATATATGCGAGAACGTATAAGCTTATTGTGATTTATTTAGCTGCTGATATAATAATAATAATAATTGCTGTATTTGTATATTTGCATGTGTCTCTCTTCTTCATCTCCTTCTCCGTATACCTCCTTCTCTTTTACCCTATACCCGTTGTTGTTTTTTTTTTTTTTCACACAAAAAGCTGTCACAATCAATCGAACACCAATTTCACCCACGCGTTACACCACCCTTTTGTCTTATCCAAATTTTTAAATTTTGTATGTGTATATTCTTAAGATTGTTCACTACTACTTTTATATATTTAATTATTAAACATAATACGTGTCTCATATTAAATATCTTACTGTTTGCTTAATTCCATTAATGTGAAAGAACAAAAAAAAAAACAAAATTAAAAACATGTTGCTTTTATTTTTTTTTTCTTATTTTAATAAAAGCCTGCGAAATGCACTCGTAATATTTGTTATTAAAAACATTGCAAAATCTTGCAAAGAAAAAAACAACGTAAATAACAAACAAGCAAATGTTGCAATTTATCATTAAGAAAAAAAACAACCAACTCTAACATCGCGTTTTGCACACTTCAAACATATTACTTTTGCTCATCCTCTTATCTATCCAGTATATCTATCCTTTAGGCAAAACCCGAAAAACTACGTTGTGAAAAAAACGTCGCAAACAGCAAAGTATATTGTATACCTATACCGTATCGTATAAGCGTATCGTAATCCTTCTTATTTCCTTTTTTTTCTTTACTTCAATTCCCAAAAGTTCCCTGACTCTTTTTTTCTTTTCTAATCATTGTAGTCGTAATAAATTTTGCGATTATTTTGACACTTTTGTTTTATTTATTTTTTCTTTTTTTTTATTTATGCGAGTTTTAAACAGCAAATGACCGAGATGCTTTCAATAAAAAAAAAGAACAATAGAGAAGAAATAGATTGAGAAAGTGAAAGATAGAAAGTAAAAAAGAGAGAGAGAGAGAGAGAGAGTCGACTGAGTGTGCAAAAGTACATATGCTTTTTAAAATAATATTAAAAGTCAGGCTTGGCCAACCAAATTTCAAAGACATGTGGTTTTAATTAATCATTGATACGTTGATGTTCAACTATTATACTTCATTTGAAAGTATGAGAAGTAAGAAAAAGTACCAGTCAGTTTTTTCTTATTTAATCTCACAAGATCACAATTGAAATCCGAAAATCATTGAAACTTAGTTGGCCAAATCAACTCCGAAAATACATTAGCTCGCGCTTCTTCATTTATTTTACGGCCATATAATGAGAAGAAGCTAAATAAAACTGGAGTCGAAAAATAGATCGAGGCAAAAGGCATGAGGTGTTCAATGTATGTATGTACATATTGTTGTACTGCCGTCGTTACCCGAGTGTAAGTATATATATAAATACCGAAGCTCTTTGCAGGGCATAATATACTTGCATGTACGCGTGTGTGTGTAAGTTTTTGTGTGCGTGTGTGTGTGAGTTTGTATTACGTTTAAAAATTGACGAAGTTTCAAATTATATAAATTGTGTAAGGCCATTTTTTTAACCACCGCTAATCGTCACACCTACCTATAACATTTAAAAAAATTTTTTTTTTTTGTATCTTTCATCACACGGATATATTATTAATGCAAAGAGCGAACGACGAGTGTATACACACATAAACATAAGTTAATGCGGACGTAAGATATAAATGATATAATGATTAATTGGTTGATTAAAAAAAAAAAACAGTTAATGTTTGTCTTGTACAATTACTTTTTTAAATTTTCGGGATTTTTCGTAGGTAAGGAGCGATTTTTAATTAAATTGAGATGGGTTATTATGGTAATTTGAAAAGGGTATAAGTAATGAGGGGTGCGAGACGAATTAATTTGTTTTACTTTTATATTGTGTATGAAATTTTAATAAAAAAAAAATTAAAAAGTGAAAAATACAAGTAAACAAACAATTTTAAATAAAATAAATAAATTAATGAAACTTACCAGATTATTAAATAAATTTTTAATACAAGCTGTGTAACTTGCTCTTATTATGAAAAAAAAAGAGTATTACGATTATAGCTTGACTTTCAACTCTTTTACTTACCAATTACATATATATAATATTTATAACTGAATATAGACAAATAAATAATTAAATACCTATATATTATCATATACGTAAGAAACATATCTATACATAATTAGCTCGTTCATTATAAATTTCTTTTTTTATTGACTTAGTAGATGAAAGAGGCAGTTAATATAGCTTTTTAAAAATTTTTAAAATACCGTAGTTATACATGAATATACACCCACTTAATACAGTAATTTTGATATCAATTAAAAGAAATAAAATATCTTAAAAATATCTTTTGGTTAATATTAAAATTTTCGTGCTGTAAGAGGGTATTTACACAAAGGCATATAAGTAAATAAAAAAATATTAGCATCTGCCTTGTATATATACATACCTATACAATAGCGTCCAAAACTATAAAAGATTCTTTAAAATTAAACAGTTGTTCTTATTAGCTAAGCTAAAAAGTACAAATATTCGTAAAAATTATATAAATATATTATAAATAAAAAAAAACTAAAAAAATTTGAAAAATCTTTATTAAAAGATATAAGTAGAAAGTCTTAAAGTAAAAAAAAAAAAACGCGTTCGAGGAGTTGTCGTTTAGAATCCAGAAACAATTCAAGTTTCGCAAAAAGAAAAATCGTGTGTATCTCGTGCATAATATAATAAAAAGTATAAATATAGCGATGATTCGTTTTATAATAGACGCGTTATACTCTACCGCGTTATATTAGATTTCATTTTTATATTAATATAAATAAATAAATAAATTAAAAGCGATTAAACTATTTAAATATATCGATATATTGATATATACACAGACAGGAAGCATCTCGTAATTTCACAACTTATAAAATACATAGAAAAAATTTCTGTAGGGGTTGGGGGTGGGAGTGATAATGGATTAAGCAGATAAGTAACAGTGCGACTATTTCTTATAATTATATTAATTATAAATTTATCAACATATATTAGGTAAGCCCTTTTCTTTTAATTAACAAATCTTGTTCCTCGTGGCTTGGTGATAAGGAGTGAAAAAAAAAAAAAAATATATTATTAAAGTCGTGGAAGAATTTAACGATTTGAGGGAGAAAAAAGGGAGGTAATAAGAGAGTATAATAGAACATCAGAAAAATAAGTAGATGTATTCCTTATACGAACAAATAAGTAAATCGTATTATCTAAAGTGAAAACGGGCTTATTCGAATTCGAAAGTGGCGAGATATTTGCTTGGCAAAAATGAAGATAGGTATAGGATATATAATTGTTATTCGAGAGTTTAAGTGAGAATAATATAAATAAATAGAATATATTATGTGGTGAGGAGAGAAGGAACAAATTATATACCCGCGTGTGTTATTTAACTAATGACTGTTTTTTTTTCTTTTAATTTTTATTTTATATTTATTTTCCTTTTTTTTATATACTATTACATGTATCTTTAACGTTTGTCTCTTGGATTTTTTATTTTCTTCCTATATCCTTGTGTCAGTGATCGGCCTACTAATAATAGCCTATTATTAATAAACATATTAATAAAGAGTGTCAAGTTGCTATAAAAATGAAATCTAATGTCGCTGATCATGAAAATAATCAATTTATTTAAAATTTAATTTAAGTATTTAAAAATTTTTTATTTTCTATTTTTTAATTAATTATCGATCAAAAAAATGAATAAAAATTGAATTTAAAAAATAAATTTTTCTTTGATTTTCTCGTCCTTTGAACTCGACAATAGATTTCATTTGCGGCAATAATTGTGTATGCGTATATACGTTTGTATAAGTGTGAATAATTTTCAAGTCCTTAAAAAATGTTGTTTTCCTCCCTCTATAGGGCCCTTTGTACTGCCCCTTGTGTTTTCCTTGTGTAAACCCTTCTTTTTTTATAATTATTATTATTATATATCTATGGCTGTTTGCAATTGTTATATAATATGTGAAGATTTAAGATATGAAACAAAAAAGATATGAGAAATGATGAACCTATAGAAATATATTATATATATATAAATAAGCCATTTTATGGTTATAATTAAAAAAAAAAAAAAAAAGAGAGAGAGAGAGAAATCAACGATTCTTTAAAAAATAAAGATTTTTACTGTTTAAATTCAATCGTAAATTAACTGCCGATATCTTCTTGTGTAGATATATATACATATAAATATATTTATTCAGACATTACGAGTTGACGAATTGTACAGATAATATCTGCTCGTAAAAACTTTATAAATTATATTGGGTATCGGACAATAAAGTTTCCTTTAGTACACGTCCATATTTTTGCATCTATATCAATGTGTTTTTTTTTTTATAGATACTATAGTTATTTCTATTTATTCTTCTTTTTTTACGTACAGTCTTTTGATTTAATTTTTTCTCGACGACCTAAATTATTTATTTTAATATTATTATTATTTTTAAAATTTATTTATTTTTATAATCCTTTTTCATTAAGATTAATTTAAAATCGGTTTATTAGTAAAAACTTTTTTATTTACTTTTAATGACGTTTTCTTAAAAATAAAATTTACAACTATCATTCTATAATTATCAAATATATGTACCAAATCCTCGAGCATGATTGTTCCTGGAATACAACGCATCTGAGTGTCTTTATCATCCTGGATCCATGGAATGAGAGTTATCTGGAAACAAAAAAAAAATAGAATCTTCGTATACTTTTTTTTCTATCAACTTTAACCCCTGATTTTTCCAAGCCTGTGTTTTCTTTCACCTAATTTTTGCCTGCTGAGTGGTTTTCAATATAATCAAATTCCCCAACGAGTCATTCTGCAAATATATTCATGGATATACCACAAGCATCAAATTTGTTTCATCGTTTTTAGGAGGTACAGTATATAAATACTTTCATCATCTATTTCATTGTACTCAACTTTTTTAGTCTCATTTTACTCTCAATTACGTTATTGTCACATTATTTGTTTATATTAGAGATAAATGAATATTAATATTATTTTTTGTAAATTATTTTTATGTTTAACATAACTACTGTTTAACATAAATATTGTTTGAGACTGAAAAAGTGATTCATACAAAATTAAAAAAAAAAAACTGATCGCGATCATTATCCATAGTTAAAAAAAATTGTTTTTCAATTGATAAATTTTCAATGCAAGTTTGTTAAAATTTAAAATATATAGTGATAAAGTGAGTGAAAAAAGTGTCTTTTTGCATAATATACCTAAGTAATGTACAGTATATATAAAAATAATACGTAGGTGGTGAATTGATTTTTTGTTGCTGCTTGAAAAATGAAATTTTAGCGTAATGCTGATGCGTTTGCCAATTTGGCTATAAGGTTTTTTCTTGATTTGTTTTATCTTTCTTGATAGCTTGTAAGTCTGAGCCGAATTATTTTTTATTGAACAATACGGAATGTTGCAAGCCTTGTGAGTTTTCAAATATTATTATTATTACTATTTTTGCTGAATTAATCAATGATAGTTTATAAGTTTTTTTTGTAAGTTTGATACAGCTGCTTTGGAGATATACTAATGACGATTAATAATTTTAGCGTATACCTACATGAATATTATATTACCTAATAATATATGTTGCATATTATTTATTACAATTTTAAATTTAAACTCTTACATTTATTCTTTAAATTTTAAAAGTTACAGTCATTTATATTTTTAATTGCTAGTTATAAATTTGATGTTATTATTATTAATTAATATTACTGTTATTATTTCAGTGTAAATTTATTTAAAAGAAATTTTTAAAATGACGACAAAAATTATGAAATTATCTAGTCTAAAAATAATTTGATATCTTATATAGCTACTATCGTAAGTATAAATCACGTCACTTATTTATTAGAATTTAAAATCAAAAAGTTACAATTATTTTTTCGAAAACCACAGTAAAATCGATATTAAAATCATTTATATATTAAAAAATTAAGATTTATTATTGACAAAAATAACAAAATATTTTCTTAAATTGATTTTTTTAAACGACGACAAGCAAGTTTTCTCCGACGTTATCTCAATAACAGAGAGCCCCCATTGCGCATGGCTACTATATTGATTTTTAAAAAAAAATGCATGGCTAAAATTATATCGCAGCAATTATTATAATATATTCCAAAGACGAACAATATAGCCCAGTCGCTGCCACTGCAACCGCCAATGCCATACACTATAATTCAAGAAGTCGCTTTGATTTGCCGATATTTACTGCTGCTGCCGCCGCCGCCAAAACGCTGCCACATCGCTCGAAATTGAGCTAAATCGCTAATTATATTATTATACACCCACACTCTAACCACCCTATTTTTTCACCTTATATATGAAGGTGTGGCATAGCATAAAATCCTCTGTGTCTCTTATCATTTCAGTGGCACCCCCGGTGAAGCCAGTACAGTAAGAACCAAATATAGATATCGAGAGAGAGAGAGAGAGAGAGAGAGAAAGATAGAAAGTGGGAGAGAGAGAGAGAAAAAATTTATAAAGAAAAATAAAAAAAGTGAGCGAGAACGTAATTCTGGTAAGCAGAGCGAGAGAGAAAAAGAGAGAGAGAGAGAGAGAGAAATAGGATATAGGGTTGAACGTGGAAAGAAGAGACTTGTGTGTCCTATATAGAAGTTTAACGACGAACGAACAGCCTGACTATAATTTGGTACCAATATACCCATCTCACCTTGGTACCGATCAACGACATCCGTATTGGAAAACATAATTGGATAATGGACGCGCAGCTACTGGCACTCTTTCTTTCATTTTCACTGATAATAAGTGTCTTTTTTACGCGACATTTATAGGTGAGAAATATATAGAGAGAAAGAGAAACAACAACGAAGCAGAAAGAAATAATATGAAATCGAGAGACCCTGGATATTATATTTTTCCCCACCTCAGCCCACCTGATCTCTTATCAATATAAATAATATGTGTGAAGCTGATCATAAACGCGACAATAATGACCTTTATTAATTTATATGTTTACTGTTGTTGTTCTATGTGTAATATGTATACCTAAAAAAAACAAAATCCATAATAACTCAAAGCCAAAACGATATTATTACAAGCTTATATACAATAACATCAGAAATTAATATATATATAACAGCCTCGGAGACGATTATCTCCCGCAATACCTTACGAGGTACAATTAATATCACCAGTTGGCTTAGAGCTTGACTTATTGCCGCATCTCACGACAAAAAAAGAACCAAATGGATGACTTATTGTCGCGTTAAGATGTGCGTGCATTGATAATAAGATCTCGTAATAATTATGTTATAAATGTCAGTCAGCTTTAAGCACCTAGCCCTTGCACCCAAGCTCAGCCGAGGTCGTAGTGTGTTTCTTGCAGTTATATAGCGATAATATAATTTATCGTTAAATTAATTCCGGGTAATAAGCTCGTTTAAGTATTTCCCATCCAGAGGTGGTTAATATAGCAGCTATTTTTTATGTTAACATGTTTAAATGTATGTGTTAGTGTAGAGTTGTTCCGTGGTAGTAGCAGAATAACTGACTCTGAAATTTTCAAAAAGGAGTCAGTTATACTGTTACTATCCCGCTGGTAAATCGGGAGTGCTTGCCATCAAATCGCCACTACGAGGATGCAAGACTCGGTTTAATTTTATTTTAGATGTATTTATTTGTGTGTGTATTTATGTACATGCATGTATGTGCATCTACATGAGCTTGGGTCCGATGGAACTGGGACAGTTATATTATATTTTCGTGGTAATGCGTGGAGATATTCGTCTCCTTATCTTAATGTATATGTAAGAAAACCGGTAAATATCTTGATCGATTGTCAGAAGAATTAATTTTGGCTATTTTTTTTTTGTTATAAATAAGTGTACATTTATAATATGTAAAAAGTGGTAAACGAGATATATAATATTTACATCTTGCCGAAGATGGGCGCTCTTATGTGAGTAAGCTGCTTAGAACAAATTTTGAAAATTGTTTTTACATTTTATAAAATATATACCTACATGATTCGCTAAATTGGCAAATTGTAGATTAGCCTATAACGGCATTATCCAATGAAATTAGATAATTGATCGGTTACTATTAGCAGTGTAATAAACTGGATAATGTGTGTATTGTAAATAAATAATTAAGAAAAAAAACGAAAAAACGAAACAAAAAAAAAAAATTAAAAAAGATTGTTAGAAAAATTATATTATTTCAACCGATTTGTTGTCCTTCGGCTTTAGACCTTATTTTACCACAAAATTATTATCGTTAATACAATTATGACAAAAGATGCTGCTGCAACTGTTTATCAAAGTCCAAAGACAATAGTCGGTCAGCGTTTCATGCCATAGAGTTCCAGCTATATACTTTCGGACTACGATAATTAAACCCATCGTCATCTCTTGTCATCCACTCGATCTTATTGTATTGAAATTATCCATCCGTATACACATGTACACTAATACATTTACACAAGAATAGCCGCAGATATAGCCGAGACGCGAGAAGAACCAACAATTATATCACCATCATATTATATACCGATATTTTTGTTAAAATTATATTTCTAAAATTATAATACCGATCTATATTATTATTAATGTATCCAACTTCTCGATGTGAATATTTAATTATAACGGTCTAACTCACTCTCTGCTTATTTTTCTTCTATGATTGTTGCAGTGAGCGACGAAGTCGTCCAGTGGACTTAATAACCCAATAAACCAAAGGTTGACCGACTATATCGGTGTGTTTATTAAATTATTAGACAAAGTCACAAACAAAGACAATTAATTGAAAAGTTTACGGGTAAAAAAAAAAAAGAACGAGAAAAAGCAATATTTAGGTATATATAGAAGAGATTTTGAAAAAGTTTTGCAAAAGAGAAAAGAGAGGGTAAAGGGTTTTGTTAGCAAGACAACATACATTATACGACTTGGTGCTTACAGTTTGACATTTACCAACGCCGCTAAATGAACTACGGCTGTGACAAATGTATATAAAATAGTACACAAGTGTGCGACACGATGATGATAATGATGATGATGATGATGATGATGATATCCAGAGATTTGAGTATACAGCTACTTTAATGCAAGCTGAGTTATCGATCATCCTCAAGCTTCTTCATCTCAATATCTTTATTCTACCTACTACGCACAATTAATATCTTTATTACCAACTTTTTAAAATCTGATTAATTAATACAATTGTAATCTAACATCGTAAACCTGCTAATAATGTAATATACTTGAGGATCAATTTTTTTTTTTAATTATTATTAAAGCAATGCCAACTATACGCTAATGTAATTAATATTCTTCAAATCATTGTAAATCTTTCCTCAAGCTTTACTCTAAAAATTAATTTATATTCAATCCTCATTAATTTCGATTACAATAATATTAAGAATAATAATACAGAGAGAGCCTGTCTGTTGTGCGACTTCTGTTATTAACTTATCTATTCGTGGCTAATCCAAATCGTTTTAAACATTTGCACCTGATGAAATTGTGTTACCAACAACAATAATAACTCTGTACTTGCCGATTTTTTTTTTTTACTCTCAATAAAACCATCAACTCTCTCTTTTTTTTTAAATTTAATTTCCATGACGTACGTGAACCGATCAGGTCTTGATCTTGATACGTCCAGGCTGTACCAACCGTCCACTTGAAAATCGGTGAAAGTCATACAAATTTTTTTGTTTTAACTTGTGTAACACCGTCTATAATAACGCAGATTTATACAGTTCGTGCCAAACTATCGATGAACAATTAAGAGCCTACGCAAACAGCTCAAGGGACTCAAAGTCCCTCATTACCGTCCACCCTCTAATTCTTACTTTTTCTATTATTTACCTTCTTCTCTAATCATCTTCTTAGCATGTGCTCTTTCTTCAATTCCAATAAGAGCACCAGCAGTACAGCAAAAATCAACTTATTATTAGCTCGGCTATTATCTCTCGCTCTTTTTACAACTATTATATTATACATATAAACACCTATCACCCTATAGATAAAACCAATTTCTCACGTGGTTAACTTTTCTCGCGATTCTATCCATATAAGTGACAACAGCGATCTCTTTTTATAAAACCAGCGCAGTTGTAGGATATATAATTCTGCTCCTCTACTCTTTCTTATCTCCTTTACCTCCTTCTCTCCTTCTCTTCGTACATGGACAAATTTAAAATCCCTGCGTGGCATCTCGAGCAATCAATCAATCGATCAATCAATCAATTCAAAGTAGTTTAATTTTCTTAAATAATTAGTCAAGACAAGCAGCGCGACAATAAATTTATATGCCAAGATTAAACAGAAAAAGAAAAAAAAAAGACGCGCTGGTCCCGCCGCTATTATATACCTTTTTATTTTGTTACCCTTATACATACCAAACCCCTACCCCCCCCCCTCACCCTACCAAACGTGTCACGAAAAATCTCAACGAGTCACGATAAACAAAAAGAAAAGTAATAAATTTAATAAAAAATTCAAAAAAAATCGAAATTCATGAGTATGTAATTTTTGTTTATGTATTTGATAATATAAATTTATTGGAACATTGATAAATATTATTTATTGTAACTCTAAAATTTGAGATTAATCATCTTTAATAATATGTGAAAGAAAAAATAGAAATTAAATTTGAAATTCAAGTTTTTTTTTTCAAAACAAACAATGATTTACTGTAAACGGTTATGTTATTATATAATTATAATTTTAATTATTTTAATTATTATTATTACTATTACTATTATACTTAATACTACTATTACGATTATAATATAATAATTACATTGTAAATAAATGAAATATTATGTGATTATATAGTTGAAAGGAAGATATATAAAACTGAAAAATATATTGATAATATATTTTTTTAAAATATAAAAAGAACAAAAAGAAAAAAAAAGGAATTGTAAGCCAGTGAAAGGACATCTTATATAAAAAAAATATATATCAAGCGCAACACACGCTGTGATTAATTTATTCACTAATATAAATATTATCAAATTTTAATAAGTATACGCGTCGTCGTTGAATTATAGCCGTTCAAGATTGCGATTCTAGTCGCGCGCGTGCGTATATGTATATATATCCGCGCCTTATATACTGGTCATCACTGCATTCTTTAAAAACGTTATTTCTTTTTTTTATCTTCTAGTTTCGTTTCTTTATTTGTTATTATTTTTTTTTTCAATCGACGGTAAAAAAAAATGAATTATCTTGGTTTTTGGAAAATTTTTTTCCTTTTTTTGGTATTTTTTATGGACTACAATCGATCAGATTCCTTTGATTCTAACTTTTTTTTTAAATAATCTTATCGGCAACTTATATTGTTTAATATTGTTTTTTTTTCTTCTAGATTTTTTTAGATAAATTGATTTTTGAAGAGAAAAATATAAATTTTTTTAGATAATAAAAAAAATGGGATAAAAATATGATTGTTTCTCTTTTTTTGTCTACAGAATGACGAGATAATTATA
This sequence comes from Leptomastidea abnormis, assembly GCA_030522805.1. Taxonomy (NCBI): domain Eukaryota; kingdom Metazoa; phylum Arthropoda; class Insecta; order Hymenoptera; family Encyrtidae; genus Leptomastidea; species Leptomastidea abnormis. The sequence goes on along the minus strand of JAPYZE010001514.1, from coordinate 1,323 downwards.
AAAATAAAAGTTTTAATTTGCGATTTTCTGATAGTTAGAATATTTTATAATGTACGTATTATTAATGTTAAACAATAAAAAAATTTTAAAAATTCGAATAATTCGTCTTTTATTTCAACGTACTATACCTATACATTTATCCTTATATTGATTCCTTATAAAGAAAGCTTTTAAATCGTTAAAAAACTTTTATTTACAAATTTATTATTACAGTATTTGTACACGGATCTTAAATACATAGGTAAGATTATCTTTAATTCAAGATCTATTAAGAAAATTAGAAAATAATCTAATGCTCGCAGATGTGAAATACGAAAAGACATAAATTTAATTGATAAAGCTTGCTATTTCTTTTTTTATAGCGTATGTAAGTAAATAAATATATTGGAACACAAGATAACGCTGCATTAATTTTTAAAATTGTTCGAAGGTTTTTTTTTTCATTAAAACGTGATATTTTATTTATTTACTTATTTATTTCAAAAATTTACGGGCAAAAAACCCTTTTACAATTTAATATAATAAAAAAATTAATATAATAACAGTGAATGGTGCATTGAAATCAATATAAAATCAATATAATTTTAATAAACAGGATTTAAACAGTTTTTTTTTAATGAATATTCAAAAGAAAAACATGACACGTTAAACTTTTGAAAATTTAAAAATCTTCTAAAACTAAACATACAACTATTAAAATTAGAATCGTATATTGACAATTAAATTCCTTAAATTGTCTAATAAGTCATAATGAATAATCACTTAATAATTATTTTACCTGCTGCAAGCTGCAAGCTGCTGTTTTCAACTTTGAAGCACTAGACATAATTTATTAATCACGGATTACATTACATACATTTAAAAAAAGCGCAACTTATTAATATTCCCATGTCACTTTTAATTTTTTAGATTTTATAATTTGTGTTAAATGCTATTAATCAATTAGGGCATTAGACTTATTATTGTATCTATATTTTATTTTTTTTTTTTTTTTTTTAATACAAGTAGAGAAATCACTAAATTAGTTAAAAATTTTAAAAATTTGTAAAACAACTTTTGTATAAAGAATTAAAAAGAATTATAGATATGATTTATAAGTGTAAGAAACTATATTCACTTTCAAGTGTTACTTAATACCCTATCCTTAATCCTTAAAATACTCTTTAAATAAACCACTCAGAGTAATAACGAGTTATCTTTGCAAACTTAATTAAAAGATTTATACTTATTATTCAATCTTACATTTATATAATAATTTCTATAAAATTACTCTTCTACATGATTTTTTTTTTTTTTTTTTTTTTTTTTTTTACATTAAAGATT
>JAPYZE010001512.1:0-41293 GCA_030522805.1 Leptomastidea abnormis | reverse complement strand
TATATATATATATATATATAGTCGATCCATCTGCGTACAGTATAACGATCGCATTATTTGCATTCTTTACCCATTATTTATAAACTTCATTACCGAAAGTATAACCAGTCCTCTTCTCTTAACTTCTCCCGCCTCCCCCCATCATTTAATACAAGCCGCATAAATTACTATAGATAACAAGAGAGACTCCAGCCGCAATTTAACTTTTGAAAACTTATTGTACATCGGCTGTTGTTCTTATACTATACTTACTCGCGCTGCTCATATTTCTCACTTTCAACTTTACTCCTTCTCATATTTTCTTCACCACAACCTTCTTAATTCTTCCTTTGCTATCAAAAGGAGCTTGCAATAATAAGCCAAAATTTTTACTCTATCTAGTCAGTCTCAAACCCTCTCCACCCCCCCCCCCAAAAAAAAAAGAATTTAAAAGTATGAAAAAAAAACTCAGCTATTACCTTTTCCACAAACATCGCTCTGATACACATACATACCTACACGAAAAAGTTTTTCAAGACAGCTGCTATAACCCCAACCTGACAACGACGACGACGACGAAGCGAGCCAATTATCTCGAGCGTAACGAGACTCGAGACGCGTATACGAAAAAGAGATATAGAGAGTCAAGACGTGATGTTGGGGGGGCTCTGCACACGACCAATGATGTCGAATAACTCTGCCAAATACGAGCGTGTGTATGTGTGTATGTATATGTGTGTAGAAATGTGTGCTGGGGGAAAAGGCTGCAACCCACAAGGCTAAATAAGAGCCGACGTGAAATACGAGCTCACTAGAAGAAGGAGGAGAGGGTATCGTTTAAAGTCCACCTCCCTCTTCTCGTGGTGGAATAGAAGCCTGGAATAGTATATATATATGTGTGTGTGTGCTTGCTCACACCACGTGTCTCCGTCTCTGTTTTCTTCCGAGAGCAGCTCTTCTGCATTTCTGCTTCTCACTATACTACTACTGATACGAGTAAGAGAGAAAGGCAGGGAGGAAAGGAAGGAAGAGGGGGGTGAGCTGAGGCAAAAGTTCCTGCGAAATATTAGCGGCAGTAACAATATTTCTTATGATATTAGCTGCTACGCTGTGCACGTTCTCTTCTTTCTACCCACTCCTCCTTCTCCTCACACTTTTTAGAAAAAATAGTGATAGTGGGGGAAGTTCTTTTGCTTTTGGTGATTTGGATGATTTACTTTAAGATCTTTACTTTAAATTATTTAAGTTTTTTTTTTTTTGTTTTTTGATAATGATTGTTTTGTGTGTTGTTAAAGCTGCAATTTAATGATTAAATTTGAATTTGAAAAATATGATTAATTAGTTAATTTTTTTTTTGTGAAATAAAAATTTAATGAAATTTGCGAATTAATTAAATTAATTAAAATTAATTATAAATAGAGAATTTTTTTGTGAGAAACAGAAATTTAATTCGTTAAAATGTCTTATGATATTTCTTTAATTTTTTTTTTATTTTTAACCCGATTTAAAATAAAATATTTTTTTCATGAACATATTTTTCAGAAATGCTCAGGACAGTTGGAACAAAAGAATCGGGTATGAGAAATCTATTCGAAAGCTTTTAAATCTAAGTCAAAAAGGCTTTCTCGTGAAAAACGTAGATAAATCATTTGAAAAAATAGGAATCGTGATTTTCTCTCTTTTTTTATTTTTTATTATTTTAAATCGTAAAAAATGCATTTCTATTCGTTTTTAAAACGAGGTTCTATTATTCTTCAAGCTTTTAGATTTTGAGGACTTATCTGCTTGTCTGGTGCATTTAAAATTGAGAAATAATGCGCACATCTAAAATCTTTGAAATACTTTGTATTTACCTTTGCATTAACTTCTAAGAGAGTTTAAATCACAATCAAAGTTTTTTCAAGCTCAAAATAAAGTGATAGAACATAGACTGACAAAAACTATTTCTATATTCTAAACTAAATAAATGAAATCGATAAAATTCCTAACAATTTTATAATATCACGTATATTAAAATATTATAAGCAACTTCTACATTACAAACATATCAGCCTCCTTACTACAGTACAGTAAAACCCGATATCTTTCTGTGGCTTAGTACTTACCAAAGTTTTCATAAAATACCAAACAATAATCCTCAACTCCCAGCCAAAAGCTTACCTGCAACCCTAATACTAGCAGCTAACAAAAACAACTAATAACTTCTTCATAATAATCTCAAGATTACATAACACAAAATAGAGCTCTATAGTTATATATATATATATATAGTTTTATTATCTTGGCATTCCTTAAACTTTCAATTAATTATTTTATGAAAGTATATATGAACCGCTTAAGATGGATCCAAAAAACTACAATTCTTTAGATCAAAAAACAGCTATACATGTTTGTACGAATGTTTTATTTGGTAAATTCAAATTTTCATTCGAACGCGTGTTAGATTACACGCACGAAAGCTTATCTAGTAATCCCAATGATTACATCGATATAGAGAAGATTCCATTTTATAATGCTACATCATTAGAAATGTCTGACCATACTTGGACGTTACTACTACATGATTCGTTTGATATTCTTTTTTTTATACTTTACATAATAAATTGACATTTTTTTCACAATTTCTACATAAACATCACATATACACAAATAAATCTTAAGCTTAGCAACCACATCAAAATTCCATCTTACAATATGTCTATCAATACAATATCCCGTATAGAATCAGCAGATAATACATTTCTCATACTCGACCAAGCGTAAAAAGAGCAATTCAAAGCGCAACGGGTGCATAAACATAACACATCTGCCGTCTATACTATGTTCGTCTATATCTTACACAACATACCTCAATAAATTAAACTACATGAATTCTACCGAATTCTCTCAAGCCAGTGACTTAGAAATGCTACACCACAGTACACTAGTAGCAGATTCGTCGTAGAAATTCTCTTGTAGTTCAAACCCATAACCATATAGTCGTACCAAGAGAAAGAGAGAAATTTGCGATGTGTCCTAGAGAGTCGAGTGATGGGATATAGGGAGAAAAAAACGGGGTTAGCGGAAGAAGTGGAAAGCTTGGCGTTTGAGATGAATGAGCTACTTGGGACGCATCTCGAATGAGATCTCTCGTGTGAACTCTATATGCAGCAAACTCTCTCTCTCTCTTTCTCTTTTCTCTATCTTTCTTTTTCTCCCACTCTGGCGAGAGTCTCGTGTCTCGTGGCTTTTCTTCTGGGATTAATACCCTTTTCCGGGATGTCTGAGACAAGAGCGCGCATGCTGGAGTTAAAAAAGTGTCGCGAAAGAAAGAATGAGAAAAAAAGGTGAAATAGTCTTGTGCATCCTGGATTCTCTGGCGAGAAATTTCTTTTCGTAAAGTTTTTAACATGAGCTTTCGAGTAAAGCGTGTACTGCAGGCTGTATACCTATAGTGCTATACCATACACTTTTTAAAGTAACTCTTCTCTCGTGTATAAATATAAATGTAGGTATATACATGTGTACGCTTGTATTTTTTCTACATGAATTTTTGGATACTTTCTTAAATTTTACTGCAGTCTTTACTGATTCTTTTTTTTTGTGGCAAGGAATTTCTTTGAGGATTTTGTAGAAATTTATAATGAGATTGGAGGTACATTGACCAACTTTTGTATTATGTTGCTTTGGATGATGTAATTGTGAATAGAGAATTAAAATGTTTTATTAACAAGTTGCTTAGAAATTTTATGTTAGTATTAAATTTAAATAAATTGCGTGTCTTCTATTAAATTTACGTCTTTGTATGTAGCACGCTAACCTATTATATGTTGGGCTACACTACTTGGTGCTACTCAAGGCAACTAAAGCGACGCTCTGAACTACTACACCGGAAACAAAATTTTCAAATTGTACTTTTCAAATGAAATTTTTATTAGGCTATAATTTGCTGAAGTTTTCATGATATTGTCGGTAAAACAGAGTAGTTTTGGCCGCACGGCGCTTAGTCATTTTTCAGTTCTGCATATCCTGAGGAGCCCTCTTAAATTAACGGGCGGGTACCCTTTTTCATTATTATATTTCCAAATCAAACACGACAATACAAACACATACTTCCTTACTCAAATCTTAATAACTTATATTATTTTTGTTCCTTATAATTTGAAAATTATATTTTTTTAAAGAAACATTATTTTTGACAAAAAAAATTTATAAATTTTCTTCTATTAACTCTCCAAAAATCGTCTACTTCTTTAACAGCCTTGAGTTAACATAATTCCGCATCTGAATAAATATGACGAGCTCAAACGTCAATCAGATAAAAAAATTCCAATTAGTTATAAATAATATCCGACACACAGGGTATACATGAAAAAAAATAATAATAATAATAATTCAAATTGTTCAACAAATACCTCGTCAACAGTCTAAATTATCATAAAAGGCAAATATCATTAATGTAAAAATTTAAATAACAAGTAAATTTTACGTCAGTCAAAAAAGCAACAAGGTCGCGCGTGTAAAGCTCATTTTTAAACGTATCTTCAAACTTACTTCCTCTTATTTACTTTGATATTCATATAAACCATTAAAATTAACATCATAAATATTAATTATTATTTACGACATTCGTTAAAAGCACACGTAATTTATTAACATGTAAGCATCTAGAAAAATCTAATGGCACGTGAACGCATCATGAAATTCGAACAAAACGCGTGCGATATAGTGTTGACTTTTATATAGCACATACGTGGCCAAGACTATACGTGAAGGTTACGGACTCCTCCCTTTCTCCTATCTATCGAGCGCGACATTATCGGTTTCACATCAAGGCTTTTTTTTCCCTCCCCCCCTCCCCTACCTATTCATATTATTTCTGGCCTCGACTGCAAGCTCGGTGGATGCAACTGAACTTATAGTTTTTATATTTCATGTAAATATACATCGTACGTTGTTGTGTCTCGTCTTTTCATATATCTTCAAGTTTTTGCTTTCTTTTTCTTCTTTTTACTCTTTTTTTTGTACAACTATTTTTATGATTATAATTATCTTTAAATAAAATGTAATTTATGTTAGTGACGCACCAAAAAAAACAAATGTTTAATATTAATTAATTGCATTTGCCGTTAAAAATAATGCTTTCCAAGAACTTTTCTTCTGCGACAATAATATTTTAGAAAAATTTAAATAATTCGTTATCAAGATTATTTAGCAAGTAAAATACGATTAATTGACGTTATTATATTAAAATTTTAATAATACCATAACAAAAAAAATCGATTGACTCTTGGATTCTGATAACATACATTTAACATAATAAAAATATTATAATTATTATAAATAAAACTGAGCAATAATAAGTCCATCATGAAAACCAATAATTATCATTACAGAAGACTGTATAATATTATATGCTAGTAAATCGTAATAACGCGTGATTCAATTTAATTTTACTCGAATTTAATACAACTCCCTTGTCGCTTAGCTCCAATCATCCTAAGCGGTTTTACTATCTATGCTTGATATTAATTAATAGAGTTACGTCAAAACAGCTTGATGCAGGTGCTTGAACATGTTCGTAATGTCAATATTCAACTCTCTCATTCGATTCCCTTTTCTTATTCGGATTATTAATATTGCATTTCAATATATATCACAGCTCGTATTTGCTGCTTTAGCATACTGTTAATCGATTGTTTGCTAATGGATCTAAAACCGTAGTTGACAGTCTTGATTATATTATCTATTTTATTTTTGTACTCAGAGTTTTAGATTAAATTAATTGTATTGATTATTAATGTAGGTATTAATAAAAATTAAGAAAGACATTTTTATTCTCTTAACATTGTAGATTTGTGGGTTATATCTATATTTGATTTTTAGATAATATGAAAATAATAAAAATCAAATTACAATATCGAGTAAATTGAATAAACATCGATCTTTATCTTGTATTGTCACTTTACCACGAAGAGAATTGAGAGCAAAATACATATAAAGAGAAAACTGCTTTTTTCTAAAATTGTTAACTTTGCTCCATCTTACACGATTTTATCCAACAACTTTATTTTTCAATTACTTTTCTAAAGATCAACTGCTGATAAAACCAATTTTTTTTTATTTATTTAATTTTCTTTTTTGTTTCTATTAGTTTTTACAAATGGTACCTAATGATCTAATATAAATTTATGATATGAATAAAAATAAAAAGAACATTTCTATCACCTTAATCGGTTAATTCGGAAATAGAAGTTGGATTAACGAAAGAAAAATGATACTTGCAAGCAAATATGACATGCTGAGATATCAAAATAAGACGTGAAAGCAGAGAAATGACCACAAAGAATGATATGTTTGAAGAAGTTCAAGAATCGGAAAATAGAAGTTACATATATAGGAAAAAGAAAAATATGAAAAATAAAGAAGACAAAAACAATATCAAAATTTTAAAACAAAGAAAAAAATAAGTTATGTAATATTATTAAAATTGTCTTGATGTATTTTTCACTTCTAATTTTTTTTTTTCATTCTATAGTACAATCTCATTCTCGTTTATATACACAAGTCTAGATGACTATATTACAAGATAGGAAAGGAAACGTGTTTGGGATGAAATAGGCGAAAAAGGGTCAGCTATTTCTCTTGAGAAAACTTCATTATCAACCCTGAAGTAGACTACGAAGAACAAGAAAAAAAAATTCTTACTTCGCTCGTAGCTATCTCATCATTTTCTATCTATATGCACTCCAAGTCATATTCTCTCTTACTTTTTTCTTTTTTCATTCGTGCGCTTTCATTTTCTCTGTCGACGGGTACTTCTTACGTTCACTTAAGAAAGTCAAACTTACTGCGCACCTCTTATCCGACCCCTAGCAAATATTTCTTCAGATATATCGACTATCGTTGTATACAGATATGTATTCATTGGGTATAAGTCGATGGAAATATATTTTTCCGGCTGTGCAAAACTTCAGCAATGACTGCTGGTCTATTTTTTTTTTATTCCGCTATCCTTCGATTTATCGACGGTTCGTATTTTCTGGGCTGATATTCATATCTGAGATTGGTTTGGGAAAATTGGATTGGGTGAAAAGTTGGTAAAACAAACGAATAAAGGGGATAGAAATGGGTTTATTAAATTGTGCTGCCGAGTATGCACGAAATTTTATGTGCTATTTCAAGGGGGGGGGGGGTCTGATGAGCTTCGTTAATATGTACTTTTCGGAGAAACGATCGGAAAGTTTTGTTATCCGAGAGTTAAGTACTTGGAGTTTAATCCATTAAAGCTTTTTTTTTAAGGGGAGGGGGAAGGATGTTGGAAAACAAGAAATCTTACTGCGATTAATGTCGCTTTATTACAATAATGATATAAAATCATTTTTTGGATTTATGTTGAATTTCCTATCGTTTTCAGGATTAAGTTTAATTGCTCTCTAAAAAAATAAATCTTTTATCAAAAATCAAACCTTACTTCTGACAGGTTAATTAATGATACGAACATTATATCAAAATTGATCTTTAATTTTTGTATTTAATAAAATAATATCTATTCTAGTATTGAGCCATAAAAATAATATGAAAAAAATTTAGAAATTGATATTTGTAACAATTGCGCAACATTAAATATTCCCTATCAGATAATTAATCATAAATTATTAAACTTTGCATATTTAACTTGTAGTCAATAAGAATAACCATTTAAAATCGTCTCAATTATTGAAACAAAATAAATAAAATACAAAATAAAAAATTTTAAGTAAACTCCTCTCAATTCCTGTCTGCTCTAACTTGTTTCTAACTTATTTTCTTCTTAAAGTTAGTGTAGTATATAGTCATCAATTTTCATGACGAGATTTCCTGTCCACCGTATAATATCAAGCTCGCTGCTTGCTGTTAAAATATATATGCAAAAACGAAAAAACTCAAGCGAGGCGTGAAAACTCGCCTGGTTGATGTACGTTGGCTCATATCTTTCGTATATATGTATGTATAGCAACATAGTAGCTACAGGCGCTACTATACCACTTTGTACATTTTTCCGCTCTTCCTTGCCAGAGCTTATTTTTTTTTTTTTTTTTTTGTCGACTTGACTCTTAGACATCTTTTGCGACATAAAGTTTTCTTTCTTTCTTTCTTTCTTTTTTACTTTTTTTTTTAGGTGAAATTTTCTTCAGCTTGCATTTGCCTGGTTGTTAGTTTTTCCTTTTTTTGTTTTGTTTCCGACGGTGAAGTTTGTTTCATTCTAACTGAAGCTTACTACGAAGTTCGTATTTTTTTTTTTATTGAGAAGTTTTTTAATATTGTAATGTAAAAAAACGACAATTTCAACGAAACTGTCGTATTTCGTACACCAATATAGTTTGACAAAACACAAGTACTTATTTATTTTTTTTTTGTCGTTAAAGTTTCCTCTATACTCGATTTGACCATTTATTTATATATATATATATATATACCCAACGAATTCACATTCAAAATTCAACTGAAAAAACTTTTAAAAAAACCGACCTCTATTATCCAATTTCGCATCTACTTCTCAGCTTGCATTTGAATCTCGGCCAACGTACTCTTTTACCTTTAGAAACTTCGGAATATCTCAACGAGAAGAGTGAAATGAAGAAAATCATTTCTACAGCTGTCACTATCTAGTTGCAAGTGATAAAGTATAGAGGGAAAATTGAGGCGAGACGATTTTGACCGATTTCTCTCTTGACGTCTTCTGTAATCTAAATTAACAGTGGCAGTTGTCGGTTAAAAATAATACAAAAAAAATTACTTTTTTACGTAGTTCGTTACAAGAATTTTCAACAATATTCTTAAATAAATTAGAAAATTTTTTGTTACATTAAATACTTTTTATTATTGTTGTCCACTTGAAGAATTTTTTTTCATAATTTAGATAATGATGCAAATTTAAATCCAAAATAATATTAATTTTGTAACTGCGCAAAATTCGTGTTTTCTTCCTAGCTTATATCACTCATCTTTTTCTACTCCATAGACTTTTCAATAACGTCTCTCAGTCTTTTATTCACCATGTACCTTTCAAGCCCTCTATTTCATTAACTCCATGCTTCATAGGTAGCGCACAAAAGTACAAACATTCCCGACGTTTTCATTTTTACTTCGTTCCCTTTTACCCGGTTTCTCCTCGTCTCCTAGGTCAGCTTTTTTTTCAACTGCCATTATGCCCAAGAAAACTGCGCAGTTTTCCTCGAAGAATAGAACGAGGAAATGCGTTGCTGCTGCTACTATTTCAGGCTATGTGTATTTATCCTCTTGTTGCCTATTTCCTTGAATAATGCATTCTATTATGGATACGCACTACCTTTCCTTACTTTCTTTCCATCGTCTCACGTTTTTCTTTTGTTTTCCATCCACCGTGCTAGTGTGTTTTTTTTTCGCTGAAATATTTGTCGCTCACAGAAACATTAATTCAGCTGCCTCAACTTTTATTTTTATCTTTGATTAAATCCTGCATATTATGTATAGTATATTTTTAATAATATATAGACGTTATAAATAATATAAGATGTTATACAAAAAATCCTTAAAAAAAATTCACTAACAAGCTAGAAATTGTAAAATGAAAAAATAAATAGTGCCTGCTAAAATTAAAATTCAAAATAAAAATTGAGAAAGAAGTCTGTTTAATCAATAAAATGTGTGTCAGTAATATGAAAAATTATGGAAAATTAATATCAGTAACAATGAATAATTAACTTACGCATTGAAAACATATTTATGACCCTGCGTATTTCATTGCGCAATTGTGTAATTATCAGAATCGCGTCAAACAATTTTTAAATACTCATTACTATTCCACGTTCATCAAACACGGCTTGTCTTTTAATTTTTTTCTACTTTATTAAACGAACTGCTATTTGCTTTATTTAAGCAGTAGTTCTTTAATATCAATTTAGTAATTACTAAAATTTTGACGAAGATCGTTAAACTCAGGAAACGGCTACGCGATGTTAATTATAAAGTTACCTTTATTTATATTTTTTATTCTAAACGTATCCATTGTAGAAGTAACATGTAAGTAAAATATATTCAGTTTATATTACTTTATCGTAGGGAAAGCTTTTAATCGTGTTTGAAATTTTTTTTTTCATATGTATTACATATATTTTTAATGGCGCAAAGGAATCAGAAAATACTTTAAATTCGAGAAACAAAATTTTTGTATGTATGGATAAATTTATCCATTTTTGTCTTTTAAAAAAGTATGATTTTTGCATTTCTATTTTTTTGCACTGCATAAGCTATTATTTATTGAAAAAAGACCTATTAACATTTTTTTTAAAACTTAGTCTTGAAAATTTTGATAAAAAAATATGATCTTGTCTGGAAGTTAAAAAGTTCAATAGTCATTTTAAATAAATATTGTTACGAACTCATCACAGGTTAGGCAAACAAAGCATATTATTTTAGAAAATACTTATATACGTGAATAGGGGAATATCACGCAATTTTGTTTACGTTAAAAGGTCATGAAATTAATAAAAGTCTGTAAGACCTAGTACGCTAAAAAGTTATAGAAATGCAGACATAGTAACCTGTAAATAATAATTTAGCTTTAAGAAATTTTTGTAAGGGGTGCGTGAGCCATACTGAAAGGAGTCAGAGCCGCGGTAAACTTGTTTAATAATTGTGAAAGGCATGAGTAAAAATGTATTCGAGTTTGGTTGCCGGTGCCCATGTGTGCATGACGCCATGACTATACATAGTGTAATCATGGCCTCTGTGTGTGTGTGTGTGTGTGTGTGTGCGTGTGCGTGTGCGTGTGCGTGTGCGCGTGCGCGTGTGCGTGTGTGTGTGCGTGTGCGTGTGCGTGTGGTTGAAAACCACCGGACAGCGAGAATCAAACTCAAGACGCGCAGAAATTCCCACCAAAGTAGGAAGAAAACTCTGAGAGAGGGGGTAAATGCGTGGCACGGGCTTGGTGGCGAAGTAAGTCGTACGACTTGGCACTCACTTTAGTTATCGCTTGGGCGTTCTATGATGCAGATCTTCTGTAATCCGGTTTTGCTGAGTGCGAAACAAATATATTAAATATTTCTTTTAACTTGATTGATCAAGTAAAGTTTTATTTCAATAACTTATTTAAAAAGGCGTATAATTCAAATAAAAAAAATAAACATTTTTAATAATATTATTTTATCAAAAAAATCGAAAGACATTTTTGCCCATTATTTTTCCTTAGATTCTAAAAAAATCTTGTTTTAAATTTCTGTTAGTATAACGTATTTTTATAATAAATCAGTAAAATATTTCAAGTTTAAGAACTTACAATTAATATTTATTACATTGATTGAATAATTTCCTTATTTTTTATTTATGAAAAAAAAATTATAAATTCTAAAATTTACAATTTTAAATAAGAAATAACATCTTCAACTATCTTTACGATATAAAATTATATTAATAATATTTTCAAATAACTTATTATTTTTACTTACTTAGTAAACTAAAAGTATTTATAATGGTATAATTTATAGCTAGACCTCCTCATCACGGAGGCTCCGTTGGTGGAGGCCACTCTGGTGGAGGCTCCAATACTGGAAGCCATCATAATGGAGGCTCCAGTAATGGAGGTAATCATAATGGAGGCAATCACAATGGTGGTTTAAATAATGGAGGCAATCACAATGGAGGCTTGAATAAAGGAGGCTATAATAACGGAGGCAACCATCATCAACCACAAAATAGTGAACATAATTATGGAAACAGTGGATATCAACACTTGCCGGAACATATAAATAGGCAACCCGTTAATGGTAATCCACAAGCAACGCAAGATCACACAGGCCACCATCAACCATCAGCACCACCATTAGAATCGTCTATACCACAAACACAAGGAATACCACATAAACAAATGGGATTATATGAAAATCCAGGTGGATCCTCTTCGTCTTATGGTTGGAAATTACCGTCGAACAGTGGAATGAGTATGCCTAGCCCAAATACCCACTCAAGACCACTTGGATTTGATGGTGTACATAAGACTCAATCCGGATCACCATCTTCGCATGGATCAAATGAGCATCATCCAGATACTCATCACTCAGAAGTAGGACATCAATCTGGATCATCATCGTCGCATGGGTCAAATGAGAATCACCATAACCCACAAACAGGAACGAATCACCAACCCACAACAACATTAGACCACCATGAACCAGGCCAATCGATAAATACTCATCATCAAAACGGGTTATTTAACCCATCTTTAAATCAGATGAATAATAATGGTGGGTATGGAGGTGGGTATGGAGGTTATGGAGGTTTTGGAGGTGGGTATGGAGGTTATGGAGGTTTTGGAGGTGGTTATGGCGGTGGTCAACTCACTGATCTAACGTCTGCGGGAGCTAATTTTTACCACGTTGCATCTTCCAACGTACCCAATCAACATAACAATGGAGGAAATAATGCCGGATCGCAAACGAATACAGCGACGAATTCACATGGTGAATCAAGTACTGTTACGAATTCAGCTGCAGTAACAGAAGATCCTTCAATTGATGCATTAAATGATCTTCTAAGTTCCCTAGGCGATACGTCTGGATCATCGTCACCTTCTGGAAAGTAGTATCTTTAGTGAATGTACCGAAAGTGTTTAAGAATGCTACTTAAATAAATAAAATTGTCAAAATTCAAAATAAAAGTTTTAAATAAGTAACAAATTTATTATTCAAATTACTTAATAAAAAATAGAAGTGCATGAAATTGTCTTTATTATATTGTAAAAAAAAGATTCAATAAATAAAATTTTGTTACCAAAAGTATAAAAAGCTATGCTAGTTTATTTAATATTTTTTCAAATTAAATTCTTAATATTCTTAAAAAATATTCTTTTAAAATATTTTTCTTACCTAAAAATTACTTTTATTCCCTCGAGCCTAAAAATCGCAACTTGGAAATGATTTTTAGGCTCTCTGGGATTAAAATATCATTCGACACTGGAGGGAAAGTCATTTTTTAACGTTGAGACTCGCTTCGCTCAGGAAAAAACCTCAACGCTAAAAAACTGACTTACCCACACGTGTCGTAATGTACTATTATTCCCGGCCGGTCAATAAAGGCCCTATTATTGACCTGAAAAAAAAGGAAATAAAGTGACTCATTATGCTCTAGATAGTAATTCCTACGTCTTTCCTAATCCCTTACACTATTTTTTGACATCCTAATCTCAGCGACGCCAAACTATGATTTAATTAAAAATTTTAAGTTTATACCATTAGTCAATTTACAAGCAGGCTTCGCACGCTCAGTTCTTATCTACATATATGCAAGTCATATTGTATCGACAATTTTATGGACATAAAATAAATATATTTCTTTACAATACATAATGATTATCTTCTTTTAAACTGCGAATTTTCATTCTTTTTAATCACCCTCAAGAATTATATTTTTTAAATTTTATTCTACCCTTGTCTGTGTATATTATGTGATCAACTTAATACTATAAGCTAGACCAAGCATAAACAAATCACATAATTAATTTCAGTCAATCACAACGTGAATGTATTGAGGACAATATTAGCTCATCACTTTGTTTTAGAATATATCATATAATTTTTATAAGTTGCATTTAAATATTTTATTTCAGTATATTTTTGCATTTACTTTAATTTAGATTAACTGTATCACAACGAAAAGAAATCGTCGAAACAGTTTATTTGGAGATTAAATTAAATCAAGCATTCTCAATTTGTCATATCGAAATAGAGGATTGAGTAGTAGCAAACAAATCGTCGATTAGTATGTCTAGTCCACTGTGTTTATGCAACCACTGTGAAAGAACACATACATACTTTCTCACAAAACAGTAAAAAAAGCAGTCGCTAAAAATGAGACTCAAATATGACAGGATTTGCATTAGCTTCTAAAAACTTCCTCAGCATAAAAATTTTTAAGTTTTTCTTTTTATGTTTCTATACCTTTAATTTTCTTTGTTGACAACAATGGCTATGTATTAATTCAAAAAATACTTGCCCTGACATTTTACCTCTTTAAGATATTTATGTTGGATTAAAATATGGAATAGAAAATCGAATTATTGAAAGTATAAAATGAAATTTCAATTGTGCCTTTTCTACTGACAACTGTTACTACATTAAATATAATTAAAATTCAAATATATGCAACATCATTAATGTAATTTCAAAATTTTTATTACATTGATATCATTTTTGGGGTATTTCCATTGCCTTAAATTATAAGAAATTTAACTAACGATTCCATAAAAATTGAGTTTATCTTGTCACTATGATGCAAAATTTTGAAACTTTTTTTTATCACCACAAAATTTTTGTACAATCAAAAATTTTGAAATATTCAATTTGCGATCATTGAGAACTCTAATTTGATGTAGATTTTTCACGGATCAATTAACATTAAAAATGTAATTTTAAGTACAAATTATTATTCTGTTTTAATGAAAGATGGCTGGTATTTAAATTTTCCCTACCACTCATTTTTAATGAAGGCTAAATAATTATTATCACTCTGCATTAAGAATTTTAACTTTAAATAAGATTATTCTTTCAATATAAGCTGTAATTTTTTATCACTAATTCAGTTAACAATAGACGTTCGTCAAAGATCGTTTCATTTTGTAATACTTCACAATGTTTTTCAAAAAGTTGTTTCTTTTTTGTATATTTCTCGTTGGAAGCATATCTGTTATTGAAACAAAACGTAAGTGAGAATATTTTCTTAATTTAAATAATACATTATTTCATTTTAGTAGGGTTTAAATAATAACATAAATCTTAAGTTCAGAAAAAGAACATGTCATTACAAGAAACTGATTTACATGTCCTATCGAAAATTTTAGCGAGATAGTTAGTTTAAATGTCAAGCAAGATAATACCTTTTAAAATAAATATCATTTATTTAACATCAATTTTATCAAGAACTTAAGTAAGAATTATTTTACTCGTTTGTCGAATAAAATTTTTTTCTTTTTCATACTAGCAAATTTAAAGTTATCTTTTCTTAAATTCTCAAAAAGCAATATTTTGGATTTTTATTAATATGGATCGTTCTTTCAATGTGTCGACAAGACGTTAAAAATTAATACAAAAAATTATAAATTATAAATATTTTTTGCAATCATAATATCGTTTTTCTCCATAAATTTAACAATGAATTAAAAAAGATATTCTAATATGAACTATTTTATATAAAAATTGTTTTGTTTTGCAATATCGACATTTTAACGTTTTTTGGTAATTTTTTTATGTTCTATATTATGAAAAAAACTGTTAAATCTTTACTACATACAGCTTCTCCATTCCGTACACATTTCGGAGGCACACACGGAGGAGGCACACATATTGGAAGCCCACCCGTAGGAGGTACACATATTGGAGGCCCACCCGTAGGAGGTACCCATATTGGAACCTCATCTGGTGGAGTGCCACATAGTGGTAGCTCATTTGGTAGTCATCAACATCCAATACATTATGGAGACCACAGCAGTGGGAGTGTTATAAGTCACAACACACAACGTCCAGACTTTGGTGGATCCGATTATAATATATCGCCAGATAAAATAAACAGGCGCCGCGCTGGGGACAACACAGCAACTGTATCGGAACATTTAGATCATCATACAGCATCAGCACCACAATCTGAATCATCTGCACCACAAGGATTACTCAACCAACAAACAGGTCTATATAAATCGTCAGCACCACCATCTGAATCATCTGCACCACAAGGATTATTAAACCAACAATCTAGTTTATTTAAAGCATCAGCACCACTGCTTGAATCCCCAGTATTACATGGACTGCATACACAAAAGAAAATTCAAATCCATTCAAATCATTAGCACCGTCGGCTGAATCTTCTGTACCACATGGACTACATGCACAAGAAAATTCAAATCCATTCAAATCATCAGCACCATCGGCTGAATCCTCTGTACCACACGAACTGCATGCACAAGAAAATTTAAATCCATTCAAATCATCAGCACCATCGGCTGAATCCTTTGTACCACATGCACAAGAAAATTCAAATCCATTCAAATCATCAGCACCATCGGCTGAATCCTCTGTACCACATGGACTGCATGCACAAGAAAATTCAAATCCATTCAAATCATCAACACCATCGGCTGAATCCTCTGTACCACACGGACTGCATGCACAAGAAAATTCAAATCCATTCAAACCATCAGCGCCATCGACTGAATTTCCTGTACAACATGGACTGCATGCAGAAGAAAATTCAAATCTATTCAAACCATCAGCACCACCGGCTGAATCCACTGTACCACATAGACTGCATACACAAGAAAATTCAAATTCATTCAAATCACCAACTGAATCCTTTGGATCTCATGGATTATCACAAGAACATTCAGGTTTGTATAAGGCATCAGTTGAACCCAATCTACCATACGGGCTAGTACCACCACCAAGTCATTCAAATCCAGAAATGTCACCTCTTGGTGCATTGAATATTCCTAAATTAAATCCCCATTCCGCACCTTCAACTCAAGTTGGATTTGAAAAAATTAACTCG
Organism: Leptomastidea abnormis; assembly: GCA_030522805.1. Taxonomy (NCBI): domain Eukaryota; kingdom Metazoa; phylum Arthropoda; class Insecta; order Hymenoptera; family Encyrtidae; genus Leptomastidea; species Leptomastidea abnormis. Next base: position 24,781 of record JAPYZE010001512.1, on the reverse strand, counting down.
CATGTACAATCCGGATCATCATCTTCAAATGGATTGAATGAGCATCATTCAAATACTCTTCATTCAGAACCGGAACACCAATCTGGATTATCATCTTCGCGAGAATTAAATGAACTTCACTCAAACGCACAAAAATCAGAAACGGATCACCAATCTATATCAACATTAAACCATGGTACTTCAAGTCAAATGTTAAATACTCAAAATCAAGGTCTTACTCATAATCAATTTGATAACTTAAATGGCGGCGGATTATATAATAATCAAGGAGGGCTTGGTGGTGGTTTTGGGGGCGGTTATGGTGGTTTTGGGGGCGGTTATGGAGGCGGATATGGAGGTTATCCCGGCCAAAGCGGATTTAGTATTTTTGTACAAAACGGAGGAATTTCTGACTCATCTAATGCGTTGGCCAATATTGTGCAAACTATCCAACATTCTAATCAATATAATTCTCATAATTATAATAATGGAATGAATAATGGATTTAATAGTGGAATGAATAGCGGATTTAATAATGGAATGAATAGCGGATTTAATAGTGGAATGAATAGCGGATTTAATAGTGGATTTAACAGCAATTTTAATACTGGATCAAATTTTAATTCTAATACAGGATTGAATTACAATAGTGGATTAGGTACTGGAATTTCAAATCCAATTTCAACAACAACAGATCCATTTGCGGGTTTTCCAATGTTTAATGACCTTGCATACGGATCACTTTCAAATTCTACGACGATAGCTCCATCAAGTTTTGGTTCACTGAAATTTTGATCGGTGCTACTCAGATATAAAATAAAAAATTATAATTTAATTAATCTGAGTTACTTAACGAAAAAAAAAACGAATTTATTATTATAACATTTCAAAAAAAAAGATTGAATTAATAAAATGTTCATGGGGAAAAAATAGAAAAAAATTTTATATAAATACAAAATTCTTTTAACGGTTCTTAATACTAATAAAAATGCTGGAAAAAAGGAGTGATTTAAATTTTTTTTCGTTTCTTTTTACAAACTGCGACTAATGTGTTTGTAACCTAAATGTAGTTTTCTTTCAATTGATTATTTGAAAATGTAAATAAATAATTAATTTTTTTAATTTTATAATTTTTAAGAAAAATTAAATAAATATATTTATTTATGATTCATTATCTTGATTATTAATAGAACAACTTTTGATTTTTTTTATCATTTTTTTAAATTATAGTTTTTATATTTTAATCTATCTGTGCTATGCAAACCACGTGATCAGCTTGAACCGATCATAATCAAATCACGTGGTTGATTGTAACCAAACGCAACATGAATAGATTGAAGACAGAATTGATCCATCACTTTTTTAATGTACTAAATTGCATTAAAATTATTTATAAATTCTTTTATTGTTTATTGTACATTTTTAAAAATGAATAAAATATAACGTAAAAAAAATTTTTAAAAAATTTTAACTGAGAATAAAAATTTATATGGCAGTAATTTATACTTTGAGACACTTTTCTTGTCGTCAAGTAGATAATTTACCAGCGAAACAAAATCAACATTCTGTTTTAAAATTTCATAAGTTGAAGTTCAAACAAAGAAATGATTTTATTAAAAAATTTTTTACCAGTAAAAATTTGTTCACTGATATTAATTAACGTAGCAACAGTTGTAAGATAAAAGACATTGAACTTCCATTAAAATTTGAGTTTTTTTTTCTTAGAAAAAAAATTATTTTCTAAAGTTAAGTAATGTAGCATCAGCTGTAGTAAAATAAACATCACGCTTTAAAATTTTTCTAGTCCAAATACAGCTTATCGAAAGCGTATAATTATGATGCAAAAAAATGAGATTCTTTCAAAAAAATATGTCAATTCAGAGTAGATATTCTAGTAAATTCTATTAACCTTTAGTTTTCTTGTGACTATTTGTACACTAGAATACATTAAATATTAAAAATTTTTTCTTTAACCCTAATCTAGAAACTCTGAGCCATTTTTGTCCATGTAAAAATTTTTAACTGTTATATTTTCTAGTCTAGCGATGGTAACATTATTTACGGTAGCGTTAAAAATGAAGCTTTTTAGTTTGAAAAAAACAAAAACTAGTCCGATGATGATTGCTTTTTGCCAATACTACATTTCAAATCCTTAGTCAATTCATCAAAAGCAAACTGAGAAAATAAAATTTTTTTTAAATATCTTTTCTTTATCTTTAATTTCTAACCAATCACAAAAATAAAAAATAAACTTGATTTTTTAATATTAGATCTTTCTAAAATATCACAGCACTTACCATTACATATAACTATACTTATACAGCCACGTTCAATCGGCAAATTGCTGCGATTCAGCGTTTCCGACTACTAACTTCCGATCAAACTTTATACGCACACCCCTTCTATTTCCCTTTCTCCCTTCATTTCATCTCTCTCTCTCTCTCTCTCTCTCTCTCTCTCTCTCTCTCTCTCTCTCTCTTTCTCTCTCACTCTCTTCTCACCCATTCGTCGAAGTGAGTCCGAGTACTGGCAAATTTATGCCCTCAATTAGGCATCCCTTGCTTTCTACCCTTGTGAATGCCCAAACGCCACCCACACGTTGAGATACCAAATTTATTTCGGTTTATCGGAAAACTGATTATCATCGCCCTATTCCAAAATATAACTAAGTTAAAAGCCAGTTGGATGCTATGACGGCTGATGCCAGACCCCTCTTCTCTCTCTCTTTTTTCTCTTCCGATTTTGCAACCATGGATTATCGAAAACTGATTAGCGATTTTCAGGTATGTGTGCATGTGTGTGTGTGTGTATGTGAATGTTTGCTGAGATAAACCTTTCACCACGTGCTGAATTTGCAAATTGATGGCTAGAAAGAGCCATACTTGGTCTTTGCGAGGACATTCACAATCTCGACTGGTATTTTATTATGGATGGATGGATAGATATTATAGGTTTATAAGAACGGAAAAAAGGGTAAAGTGTAGAGGGATTATTTACGATGATTGATCGATGGATTGATTAATTATTTAAAATTGCGGTGTAGAATTAATATTGAATGATTTATGTAGCTTGATAATGTTTTTATGGATGAATCGATATTTATTGTTTTTATTTTATCTCCTACAATTATATTTAAATTTTTCCTACGACATTGTGATACTATAACTGATCCAATTTTTTTTTCTTCTGTAACCAGCTTCTAAAACTTTGAACAATTTTTTTTTCACTTTTAAAACATAAAAGCAAAAAATAAACAAAAATGTGGTTAAAACGTGTTCACGCTTCGTTTACAAAACTTTTATTTTTCAACATATTTTAAAAACACGCCATAGCTTAATTAAATATTTTTCAAACATTTTTTTTTTATTAAAAAAAAAAACAAGTTGGTAAAAAAAAGCAAATATTTTTCACAAGCGATAATAACATATTTTTTCGCATATAACCAAAAGCAAACACAGTACATCAACATACCTTATTGATCAGTTTTTTTTTCTTTTCTTTTTTTCTCTACCAAAAAAAAATGTTCTCATCGTGTTTATGTTCATATATGCATATTAATACATGACCAACTAAAAATCGTATATAATAAAGCGATATACATCATTTCTCGCGATCATTACCCTCAACACTTTATTTATTTAATAAGATACCATTTGGTTAATATACTTATCTCTCCTACTTAAAAAAAAAAAAAGAAATGAGGAGGGAGAGAAGCAATACCTGTGCAGTGCATATAGAAGTTGCCGAGATGCCTGAGATTGCAGCCACTGAGAAGAAACACAGCCCTTTTATTCCCGGAGTCACGTTCGCGGTAGCGATCGATTGACATATACGGCACATCCTTGTAGATATATATGTGCATGTGAGTATGTGTAAGCATGTCAGTGCGTATGTATGTGCACATGCGCTTGTGTATTTGTGAGTGGTGTGTTGTGTGTGCGCGTGTCAATGTCTCGTTCGAAAAGGCCCGCCTTGTATCCTTGAACTATCGATCCGCTATGCTTGCTAGTGTATGTGTGTATGTGTACTTGTATGTGTGAGTAGAGCCCGAGGGGCAAGGCGAGAGAGAAAAAAAAGAGAGCGAAAGAGAGAGAGAGAGAGAGAGAGAGAGAGAGAGAGAGTTGGCTAAAGTAGCTTGTGAGAGACGAAGATAAATAGGTATTCTTGAAATAGGACGCGCAAGATAGTTGAGGTAAAAAAATAAAAATAAAAATAGAAGAGCAATCCTGCTGTGACCAAGACTTACTACTTTTACGATAAAGTAAGCGAACTTCGGCATACGGGTTTTCGTATAAGGTGGCGAAAACTTAAATCTACGGAGCTTGCTTACTTACTTGCCTGTCTGGAGTTACTTTGTTGCTGCATTACTTTACTGCACTAAACTGTGATTGTGTTGGTTGACATTTTTTTTTTTTTTTTTAAGGATGAAATTTGAAAAATAATTTGAATAAATTCATTAATGAAATTTAGCTTTTTGCACAAATAGGTACTTTTGTAATTAAATTAAATCTTGCAAATTACTGAATCCGTTGTTATATATAATAATTCAATTATAATAATTGAGAAAGTACACAAAAATCTATGCGTGTGTGTGTGTATTATGTGTGTAGATACACTTCGTTTAAATTATGTTGATTGCAGCGAGCATAATCACGTAGATTTAACCAAAGCATGCAACAGCGCCAAAGTAAACATATTTAGTAAGCCTATATTTACTTCTCTCTCTCTCTCTTTCTCTCTGTCCTCGTGTTTATTATAAATTTGTAGTAGCAGCATCACACATAATACATAGGTTTATCCCAAAATGAAATTATCGATGTTATTGCCGTGCTTGCGCTAATCCTATACCAAGCATTAAAATTTAATTAAAATATCAATTATCCTATTTTAAATTAAAAGTCTTCATGAAATATATTTACTCTTCAAAAAATAAAATTTAATATACTTATCGAAATATGTCAGGTCATAGAAGAAAAAGAAAAAAAAAAGTAAATTGTCACATATTATACAAGTTTGTATAAACTTCAAACGTCGTACAGGCGTATAAAGAAAAAGTTGAAATGAAGTTTAGAAGGTATAGAGCCGTACACATTATTCTACTTTCTTAGATTTACTGCGTCAAGTTTTATTATTTAAAAACAATATTTGCTTTAAATGCATTCAACCTCTCCTCGTAAATGAATATTAAAAGCTAAGAAACATCGCTGAGCCATGCAGATATAAGATTATTGCAACTTTAAGATAAAAATTTTGCAAAAGTTTAAAATTGCACAACAGAAAAATAAATAAATGAAGCAAAAAAACGAACGTGCTTATAAAAATGTCTCTTATCTTATTTTGCTTTTAAAGCTTTATAGTTTTGCTTGCCTGCATGGACAGAGCTTTTGTTCGCGAAAGTAGATGGGACAGGTCAAACGCGAGCGTAACCGGATTAACGCGACACGACAGAGGCCAAAAGAAGAAGAAGAAGAAGAAGAAGCCGGGCTTAAGGTGATTTTCTCTTTTCCACGACTTTTCACTCGGCCATTGCTTACTCAGAAATTAGAAATCATCCGCGCGCGAATTTCCACCCGAGCTTTGAAACGCGTTGCTATAAGGTTTTCTTTTTTTTTTTTATTTTTAATTAATTTGATTTTAATCAAGGCTGAGAGGAAAAAGCTGAGAGTGGAATTTAATTTTGTTGGTACATTGAAAATGTTATCAAATGTGATGGTTGGATAAAGCTAGTAGGTAGCTAGTTATTTTAGTTTTTTTTCTGTACAACGTAAAACTTTGTAAATTATTGTGTATGTATCTATATTATGTTATTACAAGATAATGTAATTATAGATATATTGATAGATAATCTAATAAAATGTAATGCCAATATAAAAATGAAATCAAAACTTCAATCATGTTGGCATAATTGTGTACAACAACAAAAAAGAACTTGACAAGAATTAAAGTTTTCAAGTTTAATATTTTAAAAAAAAATTTTATACAGATTTAATATTTGACTATAAAAAATCTTATACTATAATTTTATAATGTTATTCGTTACGATAGTCGAGCATTAAAAAAAATTTGTAAATTCAAAGCACAAGCTTATAGAGACTAAGATAAGAGAGCGCACACAATTTGCATCACGATAAAAAATTATGATCACGAAGCTAAGTAAAGCCATTCAAATTTTCTGACGGGCATAATGCAAGATGGCAGAGGCTCGTTCATTTTTTTTTTTTTTGCTCTTGTTACCTTCCGGCATGGACTTTTATCTGGCTCATTAAATTCGACTTGAAGATGAAAAAAAAAAAGAAAAAGGAAAAAAAATCCTGGTGGATTATCCGAGCACACCGGTAATTTTGATAACGACGCGAAAAGAACGCGAGGAAACTACGTAGTATAACCCAGAGCTGAGATTTTGTATGGAGATTAGACGGGTTGTACTTAAGATTTCCAGGTTGAAAGTAAGGAGAGGAGTTGAGAAAGAGGAAAGAAATGGTAATAGATTATACGAGGTATAGGATTCGGAGCTTGCAAGCACGAATTTATTTGAAAAGAAAGATAATCTTAAAAGTGATTTATTATTTATTCGTTTGTTTACAATTGAGTAAACAAACAGAATTTTTAAATTGTAAATTATGGTTTTTTGTTTTTCATTTTCTACGATGTAATGCTGTTTGTGGTTATAACTTTGGATAATATTCAAAATGTGTTGACGTGCCAAGACGTGTAAACATGATACGCTCTAATGTTTGCATTGATAAGCGATTAATTAGCTGGCATGCATACATGTATTAATAATCATATTTAAAATAAGATTTAAATAAAAATTGCACGAAAAAAAAATTTACAAAGAATATCATTTTGTGTTATATGGCTGACAATAAAACTCAAATTATAAATTTATTATTTTTTAAGCTACTGTAGGTATATGATCAACTAAAACTGATTATTCTTATAATAATAAAATTATTTTAAAATATCACATATCTATGAGTTAATTCATTATACGTCACATATAATATTTATTCTAATACTCATTTTTATTTATAACTTACAAACTTTCTCAAAAACAATACTCGATAAAAATCTCAAGTACATAATCCAACGTCATTCAATACAAACGCGTCACCATACCAAAAAGAAAGTAAAAAAAAAAGAAAAAGAACCGCAGCTGCAAAAATTTGTAGCAAATACATCCAATTACAAAGGCAACATCAGCAGCATACATAAATACACGACGATTTACGAGTAATCTGCACGCTATACCCAAACATACAAACACACATAATACATAAGTTGAAAGGAAATTACAGTTCAACACGCCTCCCTACCAAAAATTCTCAATTAACATTCGCACGAGCCGAAAAGTGGCATAAAATAGGAGAATAAGGGAAAGATCGAATAGTAGCTAGCAGGAGCACCATAATAATATTACTTGGGGGTGTGTAGAGGGGGTGGCTCACGGAAAAATTTATATACCCTCGATGTCTAGGTACACCGTCGAGGTTCGCGTGTGGCGCCGCTTAGACCCCCCCCCCCTATAGTGGCGCCAGAATGTCCGAGCAAGCCCCCTTTCCTCTGCCTATTACCCCCATCCCCTTTAACTCTGCACGTAAATCTGGCTATGTACTAGATCTTTGGGTTCATCGTCTTTGCGATATATATATGCGGTTGATTAACAAGACGAAATCGAACTTTTTCTACTTGTTTGAGATTGACTGACGGTGCCGTTCTATTAGTGAAAAATTATTTTTTTTAGACTAAAAGAAGAAAAATAAGATCGTTATTGCCTGAAAAAAAAAAATGTTTATATAGCGTTAGGAAAAAAAAATGCAGAGTTAGAATCGTTGAGTTATACTAGTGTACCATTGACATAATTTTACCTTGGAAGGTTGATGGCTTTAATATTTCGTTTATGTGATTCAATTTGAATGATAAGAGAGAGAAGAAGACTTTACACTATAGCAGTTAATTGGATTTATAAATTAACGTCGTAATGGGAGGAAAATTTTGGCTTCATTGTCTGTGTATAAATATATATGTATATGTATGTCATTTGAATTTATCTTGGGGGTGTACGCTTTGCTCGAGTGATTACTACCTAAATGTTATTAAGCTTGTCAGAAATTGTTCATTTCGTTAAATGTGGTTTTATGTATTTAAAATTTCGCATTAATGTTTCGGTACTCATTAAAATATAATTTAAGTAATTTTATTTTACGATATTATTATTATTAACGCGTGAATATAATTATACATAAGGTGTATGCAATAAAAAAAAAAAAAAAAGAAATAGAAATATTATATTTTAAGTAATACTCTTGTTTACACTTGTGTATAATAATGTGGAAGCATAAATTATAATAATTGATTATAAATTCGCAGTCTCCTATATATAACCGAGTTAAACTACTTTAAGAGAAAACCATCAAATTTTATATTCCAATCGAACGACAATAAAAGCCTATATAACGGCAAAGATAAAGTAGAGAGGAGGTAGAATAAAATAGAGGCAGTTATATAACGTGGAGGCGGTAACGGAAAGTTTTCCTCCTCCTTTTCCTCCTCCGGTGGATATATACAGGTAGAGCTTTAGTCTCTATGTGTTGGGTGGAGGAATCGATATATAGGCTTGAGGGCTGACTCATCGGGGGCAGTGACAGTACATGTTCTTTTTTTTTCTTCTTCTTTTTCTTCTTTTTTTTCCCGCCTTCCATTTTACGCTCGCCGAGCTTTTGTTCTGTGTAAGCGCTTGGTTGAGCTTGCGCATTGAGAAAGTAGCTTGTTGGTGCGACGTATAAGGTAATGATTATAATATTGAGTGTATGTATACGTGAACGTGTAATTTGTGTTTGATAATAAAATTTTGTTTTCTTATTAAAGATTAAAAATAATTGTTTTAATTGGTTGTTTATTTGAAAATTTAATTTTGTTAATAATTTTACTATTGATTTATCAATTAATAAAAAATAATGTTAAAAAATAAGAAAATACCTATGAATGATTTAAAAAATTTAACTTTACTCTTTTAAACTCCAACGTTAAAAATCTTGAAATTTAAATTTTGACTTTAAATTTTTGAACATTTTACACATAAAATCCAACACGTGTATGCTCGTTATCATAAAAAAAAAACATTCAAGAAATATAAAAATTGTTATATTCTTATTAAACAGTTTAAAAAAAAAAGAAAACTAGACACTTGTGCACGCTCTTAACACATACTTCAAGCACCTCATTCTTACAGTCTCGCACTTACTCCACTTTTCCATCTCAGCCCTCATCTTTTTCCTTTGCCATCCGCTTGATAAGTCGAGCTTCGTTCTTAACGCCGAAGGCGTGTCCGAACTTTCAAACTCTCTCTTTCTCTCTCTCAAGTCTTTCTTGGTCTTGCTACTTTTCTTCCCTTGGCTGCAAAGCTGCTCCTTCCTACTTTTATTTTGTCGGGTTGCAGATTGCTGGTATCTAGACTTATACTTGGAAAAATGCAAAGTTTTTTTTTCTTCTTTTTTTTTCAAGCAGTTATATCGTTGAAAAGTGTTGATATTGAGCGTGACTTTTCTCGCCTTGTGAATTGTATGTGTATTTTTTGTATGAGTTTGCGTGGGGTCAGTCGATATACGAGGTGAAACGTGTATTATGTGTCGTAAAAGTTTGAGTATCAATTTTACTCGACTATACGACATTGAGTATATAGATATTTATATCGATTTTTAGTTATTTTTACGATGACAATATATGGATACTGCTGCTACACGTTTTCCTTTTTTTGATTGTTGTATGGGCTATGTATTAGGTATATACCCTTGCGAGTTTTGTTGATTTTTTCTCGTACTTTATTAGGTTTGTATTTCGAAAAACGACAAAAAGTTTTTCAATTAATTTTGTAATGAAACTGCTGTTATTTTCGTTTCTGCAAAAAAAAAAAAAGTTTTGTTGGATATTACAGAGTTTAACTTTTGCTTCTTACTATTATGTTTTAATGTACTCTACTTTCGGCAAGTTTAAATATTTTATTTTTACAATCAACTTATTTCTCGACTGAGCGCAAGAGAATGTTGCGAGAAAATTATGAATTTAAAATTATAATATTTTATTTTCTTTACTTGTTAATCTTAATAATATTAACATTCAAAGTTAGTATGTTAAACTTTACAAGAAAATACCATCTCTTGGCAATATGCGTCAAAAATAAAATAAAAATTAGACAGCTTCCTAATTTTCATCTCACTTAAATGTAAATCCAGAGAAAATTACATTTAAAAATGTTAGTATTTTCTAGTTTCAAACATGCTACGAAAATTCTAAACTTGTAGCATTAAAATATGAAATTCAAATGATAAATTACTATAAATAACAAATTATATTCTACTAAAAAAATCTAACCATCTTTCGCTCTAATTTATTGCTTACAGAAAACGGTCTACTCTCATTTGAGAATCCAAATTACCATCTGGAATCATCGCGTTTCGACGACGCACTAAACAGTAACGAAAACGTCGGTGGCTCGATCTACGACGAGCTTTATCAGGAGTTGGTTGTCGGCAACGTAGGTGGTGGTGGCGGTGGCGGTGGTGGTAATGGACTACGAGCATCATCTGAAACTCGAGTACAAGGACGTCGAGCTTATGCCAGCCTTGACATAGGAAGTATGGGTGTCGATGTAACTCAAGGACCACTTACTCAGGATCCAAACGGCCTTGGCATTCACGTATCACCTGACAATACTCAGAACTACAATATCAGGTGAGTGTGTATTTTTGTCAATGAAATTGGTATAGTGTTGAGGTTTTCTAACAAGGGTATTTATGGTGGTATATCGTTTGATTGAGGTTACAAAGATGTGGGTGTGCTAATTATAAGATAATATGGTTATTGAAGGGCTTAGTTAATTGCTCTGAAAATTGAATATTCTTTTTCAATGATTTTTTTTTTTTTTTTTCATGATAAATAGTTTACTTTGTTGAATATTTACTCTTACAAATAGATTTATAAATTTATATTCACTGCTGCTTGCAGATAAAACTGCTATTTAAAAAGCTGGAAGAAAAAGAAAAACAAATAAAAGAAGCGATTTCAAGCTTTACATCCGTAAACGAGCGAGAAAACACAGAAATTCAATCGCGCGCTCGCTCGCTTGCTTCGAAGTACGCAATTTTCTTATCATTAAAACTTTTCCGAGTCCACGTCCGTGCATATACACCTTTGGTATATAATAGCAATTGAGAAAAAGGCGTCAGGCAAACGAGTTTTAAGAAGCAATTTTCCTTACTTTCTCATACTTTCTTATACCATATATATATGAATAGAGCTACAAGCTTAAATATTCTATACCACTACCTACATTTTCTTACCAACTATATTACCTGTTCGTTCTATTTTGACTTTAACCAATCGTACAGGAATTCAGGAAGTATAGGTGCAAACTTTAAAAAACTAACAGAATAAAATGGTGACTGGCTATTAATAATGGGGCGCAAAACATTTTATTTCTCTAAAATCTAAATAAAATTTTCAATAAAAAAGGTATAATAATGACCTATTTACCAGCTTTATCTTTCTTTCTCTCGAAGCTTACGTCGTTATAACATTAAATTGGTATTTGGTCAAAGTTACTTTGTTTTGATGCCTTCTTATTAGACTTTTTTTTTTAGAAGATAGATTGATCAATTTTATTTGAATAATTTATTTATTCAGTTTTATAACTAGTAAATCATTATTTCCACATGATGTGAAACGTATAAGTATAAATCTTGAATCTCCATCAACGCACATTAAAACATGTTCTCAAAAGCAGTTTTCATATAGTAACCGTTAAGAAAACATAAGCACTCGGCAAGTAAAACGACTTTAACAAAAACCTAGGCGTAAGCAACACAGCAATTTTAACGTTGAGAATAAGTATTTTAACGATCGTGTCGACAGACGAAAGAAAAAGAAGAAGAAAAGAAAGAGGCCGTGTAAAAGCTTCTTCGAAAGCTCGTTGCCCTCTGTAGTCGTACCACAGCGATTCTTCAACTCGCTAGTGGTAAAAAAGGCGACATACAGACACTACCGAGTTCGTAAGACAGACTAAAGAAACGAAAGAGAGCTATTGAACGATCGATATTACTTATACTCACTTAAGTTATGAATTCCTTCTCGAATATTTCACAAGTACACATAACTAGAGTAGTACACGACTGCGCTTAGGAAGGGGGTAGTATATAAATCAAAGACGGAAGTGGAATTTGAGCTATAGAGTATAGTATGGTAGAGCTATGAAATAAGGGGTGAGAGAGAGAGTGTGGTATATATACCTATATGCATGACGTATGGTTGGCTCTTTCGGTGATTTGTGTCGCGCGAATTTTTCCTTTTTTTTTATTGTGGAATGGAAGGGTTATTTGATTCGCGTATTGCAGTAGATTTCGATAAAGAGAAGGAGGGAAAAATTGATGGTGCTATAAGGGTTATTCGATATCGGTATGGTACTGGTTATTTCAAATTTCATTTTCAAGCAGTTTTGTGGAAGGATTTCAAATGGGAGCTTATGGTATGAAAGAAGTTTTTATCGAATTTTTGCGAAAATTTTAGGTTAACGTATATTTATCATAATAAAACTTACATTACACCTAATGACGCTAAAATATTGATAAATGTATTAACATAATTTATACATTATTTATTAATTATTATTATTTATTAATTATTATTATTTATTAATTATATTGACAAAATCGGTAATATTTACTGAATGCGTCTATGATGTTTTTAAGAAAAATTGTACATGAAGTTGGTTGCCAGAGGTGGGGGGGGGGAAGTAAATTAAAATTAACGAAGAGCAAAGAAAGCGTCGTCGTTTGAGGGCCGAGGTCGTAGGTAGACGCTCCGTCATCTTGTAATTGGGCTCGGGTATAATTAAGCACAAGCAAGCTTAGCACAGGCCAACTCGTGACAGGAATATCACGTCCTCCAAAAACTTGCTCGACTTTTGCTGTCCTCGTATTTTCAGTCTGCTTCTTTTCCTTTTCCTTTTTTTCTTTTCCTCGTCGTCTTTTGGGCAAAGATACTCTCACGTCGACATACTTGTTTACGGTTGAAAAGAGAGAAACGTTACTATAGAGCTTTCAAAAGCTTTGGCTTGTGCTTGTACGAGAAATGATAGCTGGCATTGACTTGCCTACAGAGAAGAGTTGTTGAGCTTTTTTTGGAAAAGAGTTTAGTACTTACTGGACGAGTTTTTTTACTTCGGTTATTAGAGTTACTTCTTAAAATTATTTATTTAACGCATTTGTATTTTGATCAAGTTACAAAAATTGACTAAAGTTTGATTAATTTTATTATTATTATTATTATCATATTTCAAACATTATGTGATTTTTTTTTATAGTTGTTTTAAAAAGAATGATTATTAGTAAATCATTTTGACCATAATTTTATGAAATATGAGCAATCTTGTTTAGCTTTTAAAAACCCATCAAATTTATAACATCTATAAAGTTCAAGTATAAGAAAAAAAGAAAAAAAATTCTGAGTGGCGCATTAAACCGTGCATGGTATACAAAACTCGTAAAAGATCATCATAAAGTAAGCCCAAACGCTTACCAACATATAAAACTCGCTTAATCATTTGCCTTACAAGAAAAACAAAAGCTAAAAAACATAGTCAGGTCGAAAAAAATAATAAAGTCATGCCTGCGATAGAGTCATAAAAAAGAGCTTCATACTCTTAGATAACAACAAAGCTACTATGTACTATAGGCATTATCTTAAACGAACTACTTATATTTACAAAATTATCGAAAAAACTGAGGTAACTTGAGAATTTTAAGTCCACAATGATATGACAAAAAATAAGTAAATTTAAATAATTATTAATTCCAAAAGAATCTTATATCATTTAGAAATTAGGACCCTGACTTGCAATATTCGAATTTTTTCTTTTTTTTTCAATAAATAAAATTTGTTGAAGAATTTTATAAATACAAAAAATGTAGAATCTTGAAAAAAAATTTAATTATTTTTTACTATTCCAACGGGTATCAAACGGGCATCAAAAGAAAAATAGCTAAAAGGTAATCAGGTCGACAAACCAACAAAGTCATGCCAACAATAAACCCGCAAAGAAAAGCTTTATAGTCTTGGATAAAGACCAAGCTTCTAATATAATAATGCAAGTGTTATCTTAAACTCACACTAGTTACTTATGTTGTTTCGATTTTACGATGATTTCGTGGAGTCTCTCATGGCACTCCTGGCATAGCTGAGCTTACACATTTTGCAAGCTTTAGTATAGGCTGTCAACGAGCTTTTTACAGCTTGTCAAGGTATACAAGCAAAGCGGCTAAGTTGTGCGATATGAAATTAGTCTACCGAGAATACTGGTCTATCGTTATATCATGAGCCGTTTATAGGTATAGACTTAACGATGCTACTTGAGTGGCATGAGAAATTTGCCTTTGATAAATTTTAAAATTCATTAGTGTAATATATAAATAAGTAGAAATGTAACTGCCGCACAACTAATTAAAAATAAATATTAAATAATTGTAATAAAATATAATCAGTAAATTCTTTCTACAAACAAAATAAACATTGAAGACATAGGAAAAAGTCTTCTAGTACAGCCATAACTATTTTGCTATTACCTTTTGATAGGATTGGTCGATTTTCATTTAGAAAAAAAAAAACATTTTGTGCATTATTCACTTTTTTTGATAGCAAAATAACAAATTCAACAATTAACTTTTAGTATAAAAGGGAGACCGAGGCATGATTAAAGTTTTTTTTCTTTCCTCTGTAACTTTTTTAATATTTAATATTTTTATTCCGTACAAAAAAAGCTTTGAAGGTATTGCCATAATCTACAAAACTCACTCCAGATTAGCTCAATGCAATGGTTTAGTTTTAAACTTAGAATTTGTAAATCGGGGCATGATTAAAAAAATAAAAAAAACCCGGGGTATGATTAAAAAAGGTCCGGGGTATAATTAAAATTCATAAATATTATTGTTATGACAAATTTCGGGTATAAATCTTGATAGTACTTTTAAACTACAAAAGCTTGTATAAAACATTTCTCTCTTCTAATGTATTTTCATCGTCTGTAATAAAATGAAGGGTAGGTGCAAGGGATAGTGCATTTTTCGCTTCGAATATAATAAACATCAAACATATAATATCACCGGATCTCGCGTATATACTTATCACTCAGTTGGTAAGAAAAAATAAAATATAATAAAAAGAACTTCTATGTCACACAACAAGACCCTCACACAGAGAACCACAGCAGCATCTTAACAAAAATAAATTATTTCCAAGTACCATCCATAAAAGCATTTCACGCCGTCTGGAATGTAACGGGTGATGCAGCTCACACGAGCATCAGATCGGACGTCAAGATCATGGAGGCAAAAAAAAAGGCTACTACTGTTGCTATTGCCAGCCTGCGAAAACGTTGACGTTTTTTACTAAGAGATAAGTCTAAGGGTCCCTTAACGTAGTTGTCGAAACTGCTACCGTAACCGACGTCCATAAATAATTCCAGGACTGCAAAATTCATGCGCACTTTAATTTTCCAGACTACAACGTACGGGGTGAAGGAATGATCGACTTTATAGTAGTGGCGAATCAACTCGTTGTGAGTAAAAAAAAAATGAAAATGTATGCTGGAGCAATGGAATTTGTAATACTAAAAGTTATTATTATAGTACATTACGCACCTAGGGCTGTAAAATTAAATTTTTAGAGGATGAATTGTATTTTGAGAAATTAGAAAATCTATACAGACTATCCTGATCGAATACCTTAATAATACCTGAAATGGTAAAAAAAAAATTTATTACCGAGCACCTAAAAGTGACTGTTACATTTTTTTTTAAAACTTCACATTATCAAAAATATGGCCTTGAGTGATATAATGTTCAATAAGTGTACTGTTGCTCAACATATTAAAGCATCATCAAATTAATTTTAATAATAATTAGTACTTTAAATTGACTAGTTTTAGATTTCTGTCGACAGAATTATAAGCTACGTAAAGAACGCATGTTTTATGATAAAAATACATGCCACAAAACTTTGTTGCTACATTTTTTTTCATCACACGTTTATTTTATTTAATTACTTCCCAAGCTTAAATTGAACATGCAATAAAAACAATCTAAACATACCTATATCAGAAAATTATGCTATCTTCAATTGTTAATTTCATACTTTTTAGGATTGAACACTTGAAAAGAATCATCTTAATTTTTTCTCATGTCCTTCTTTTAAAAGTTTCATTATCTTCCTTGCGTTCTCATAACAATAAAATAAATCGATAATTCTTTTATCTAATATTACTTACATTCTTCGAACAAGTAAAGCATAGATTCACACTACCTGTGTTCTTATACAAAAACTTTTTTCCTCACCCTTTCATACACCCAATCTCATAAGATTAAACAGCTCTTTTCTACACCTTGTATATACAACATCTTTCTCTCTATTTTTATTCGACTTTGGTACAATTTTCTCTATCCTTCCTGGTCTTTTTTTTTTTATCAGTTCGAGTAAAATAAAGGGTCCAAGAAGGCAATAAGATTAATCTTTGACTTTGGCAGAGAAAGCAGGAATTGTCGTTTTTCCTATACTCTCATTCTTTCTTTTACCTATACCTAAGGCTTTCACCTATTTGTTCCTTTATTTAAACAGATTTGCTTCCTATACCATTCCTCTTCTAAAGATTGATCACCAGCAAGCCCCTCGTATTATTTTTCACGTTTCTCTTTCTTATAGACTATACCATTCACGTGAGTGCATCTATCACGAATCGAATGGTAATGGTATAAAGGAAGTAGAAGAAGTTTGCGTTCGAATAAATTAGTTCTCAAAAGGTATTTATTTCGTAACATAAAAAAAGAAAGAATGAAAAATAGAATAAAACAAGTATTATACGAAGCAAAACTAAATTTAGAGGGCAATAATACAAAATTGTAGAATTTGATAGTTTCGAATAAAGCGTGCTTCATTGGGAGTGGAAAGTTAGTGGGATTATTTTCAAAGTAGCTACAGCCAGCTGCTAGCTTGAAATAGGTCGAGACTCTCTCTCTCTCTCTCTCTCTCTCTCTCTCTCTCTCTTTGTCGCGTGCATGTCAGAAAGCGTTGACCTGTACTACTTGTAATACTGCAAGGTAGGGTAAATTCGTTTAGCTTTTAGCGTGAGGTATAGTGCTACTTTACTCTCTCTCTCTCTTTCTCGATCAGAAGCTTTCGTTTGAATTCAAAGTAATTCGATTCAAGCCTTTCAAGTGATTAAATGACATTTTTTTTATATTTATTTGTTTTAACAAAGGTAGATGATACAATAAATATATGTGTAATTAATTTAAGAAATGTAAAATTTGTTTAAAATTTTGTAGTGATTTATTAATTTACAAATTTTACATTGAATTATATCTAAAAAGAAAGTTTGTAATTGAATATTCAAGTCTATTATATAAAAATCAAATTTTAATAAAAAATAATACAATTTTTTAAACAAATTATTTTGTAATAAAAAATAAAGTTTTTAATACAAATAAATTGAATAAATTTTTAATATTATTTTGAATATAAAAATTTGCTTTTATTACATTATATGCAATGCATATAAATATTTAAAGTAAATATACCCCCGAAAAATTTAATTCAACAACAGAAAGGTAAAAATTCAAAATTTTAGAGTAAGAAAAAAAGAAAGTTGAAAAAAAAAGGAAAAGTAAACCCTTCGATCGAGTCGCGTGCACCAAATGGAGGTGCGGTAGGACAAAAATAAAATAAAAAAAAAAAAGAAAAATATAGTGGTAGCAGCAGGAGCAGTAGCCAAGTATGCTATATATGTATGATCGAGGGAGCAAAAAAAAAAAATAACAAAGGGTTTAACGGGAGAAGAGAGGAAGAGAGTGAGGTCTGCCACGTAGAGAATAGTTCCAACCTCCTTCTATATCGTTGAGGGAAGAATGCACTCGATAAGGGTTCGAAAGACCAGCTCACGCTTCCTCTCTTACACCCACCTCTTCTTTCAACTATAAAACCAAGCCTTGCTTTCTCTTTCTCCTACACACACACACACACACACACACACACACACACACACACACATACACACACTCACACCCACATATATATGTGCGCTGGCTCTCATATATTGATTTGTCTGCGGCATTCTGTATTGGATTCCGTTCGTAATATCTTGACTTGATCCTGAATTTCAGGTCCTCTAGCATTTGTGGAAATGCTCTCCTTCTCTCTCTCTCTCTCTCTCTCTCTCTCTCTCACACACACCTTGTCAGGAAGATGACCTATTATTGAACTCTCAGTAATTTTGTCATTTCTCATATGAGACATCATAATTTGTGAACCGAGGCAACATCATTTTGTGTATGATCAAGGTATATGAATTATGCGAATGCTTGTTTAATCCGGATCTACCTAATATTTATAACCTTCAGTTTATTTATTTTTTTTTTTTCGAGTACACCTACAATTGTATTTCTGAGTCATAAAGCACAATGAAGTTTCGTTTTTTTGGTCTTTTGCACGATCGTTTAATAGTACCTGAACGATGTATGAGACAATTATAAGCGATCGCGCATCTAGTACTTGTATTTTGCACGTCCCAATGATATATTAAATATTTCATCGTTACAGCAATACCAACATACGCGTAAAGGTATACTATAATTTTGTATTTTCTTTTTTTTCTTCTTCTTATTAGCATAAATATGTTGTTTAAGTGAATTAAAATAATCTGGTGTATATGAAAAAGGAGTAAATTTATATAGTGTGGTAGTCGCTTGAAATCCAAGAAAATTGCTGTCGCGTGTGTTATCGGTGTAACCCTAAAGGTATTATACCTTTATATATATGTGACCACAATGAGCACACTTTATATAGTACACAGCAGTGCAGAACGATATTCGCTGTGTGTGGGCGTGATTATAATACGAATTAATTGACCGCAACTATTATAACCACGTGTGCATGCAGCTGTGTGTGTGTGCGTGTATGAGTGTGAGAGTATATTATGCATACATTTGAGCTTTTGTCAATTATAATGTAAAAATAATTTTTACTAGATGATATTAAGATGATATTATAGTACTAAAATATATTCTATATTAAAAAAAAATCACCAGAAAATAGAACAGGACGAGATAATGTTGTGATAAATCTTTTTGTAAAAAAGAAAAGGTACGATGCATAAAATTCTTTCGGTCAAGTTTCCGTTCACCACGAAAAAGATTTCGAGCTTTGAAATAGTATAACAAGTATCTCGGAGTTATAGTGAGAAGGGCAAAAAAAGTAACAAATATATGCATGAGTTGTACGTAAGAAAAGAAAAATAAAAATTGCTTAAGAATTCTTAAAATTTTAACAAAATCTTATACCAAATCATGCAAATTATCTTCAAAATTTTCTTTTTTTTACCAGCCATTATTACCCATTTATTTACTGACATCTTCCTGATAGTTTATTCTCTTATTTTATTTGTATTTTTCTTGGTTGCACCAGTTTGTTCTTAGCAATAAATATAGAATAAAAGAGAGTAAGAGAGATAAAGTGACATTCGAGTCTTTTCTGCAACGTTATCACTAGCTTACTCGTTTTTTTTTTCTTCAGCTTTGGCTTTGCTTTCGCGAAAAGAATGCTTGCAAAAACCAAGAGCCATATATATACGCATACGCTTCTTTGTACGCGCTCCTGGATATACATACATGCGATGTTTCGAATCTTTTGTGGTACATCCTATCCGAGTAAGGTCACAAGAAAATGGTTGCATAGTTAAGCTATGCTGTGGTATGTAGTTTAAAAGCAGACGTTTAGTCATGCTAAAAAATTGCCAGAAATTCAGGATTTAACAAAACATTTATTTTTCAATATTTTGTTTTTATTTTAGTGTTTTTTCATTTTATTGCAAGGGTATTGAGTTTTCTATGGAACTTTCATATATTTTTTTATCAATAATCTTTTTTTTTAATATTCTAGTTTGATGCTGCTTAAAAGATTTTATAGAAAAAAAATATCTTGTATCGGTAGAGCTACATGCTTTTTTGGAAAAAAACTACTTCCTTTCGTGGTTTTTGAAAAATAGTTTATCTTTAGAAAAAGACTACTCACAATGAAAAAGTTTCTATAATATCTTTTAGAAAAGTTTAGATCACAAAGTAGCTACAAAGTTATCAAAATAACAATTTCATCGTACATAATTTTTTAATCAGAAACTTGAAAAAAAAATTTTATTTCTTTGTTGTCAAAAACATATAAAAGGAATAATCTATCAAAAACTTTGTGCACAAATGTAATTATTTTGTATTCGTTATATCTATATTTTTCTTGTCAAATTTGCTCAAACAATTATAAATACTGAAGATAAAATGCAAGTCACGATTATAATTGACATTATGATATTGTATGTAATTACAAAATTCACTAATTAGTTTCAAATTTTATTGACTCAATATATTCTTTGATGTCACATTTTTAAAAAAGCGAATAATTTATTTACAATTATTAGCAAATATAATTAAATGCGAGTGTCCTATTGATTTTAAAATCTTTAATTTACAAGTATATTTAGTAATGTTACACGTGCGCTTGTCCGCGCGTGGATTTAAAAATTATGCTGATTTTAGACCTTATGACTTTTGGTCGCGCGAATAGTAGTTAGCGATAAGGTACTGCATTTGTTAAGCAACAATATATTTACATTTTTCAATTGAAAAAGAAATACATATTTGAATAGTAAAAAAAGAAAAAGAAGAATTATTACAATGACACAGCGAAAACTAATCTCCAAAATTAGTTTACCACACCGTGAATGAAGAACAAAAAAGAAGCTGCAAAATACATGCTGCTTCTCCTCACTTTCCTCTCCGAAAACACAGGAGCTTGCTTAATAAAGCAATTTTGCGCCAAAAAAGAAAGAAGAACAAGAAGAAGGGAGAAAGAGAGAGTAGGGAACGACGCTCGGTGGAGTTCACCGCTCCATTACAATGCGTATTACCATAAAAACGCCCAGTCGCTGTCCGCGCCCCGCATGCACAGATACGTATCCCTCCGCTCTCTCTCTCTCTCTCTCTCTCTCTCTCTCTCTCTCTCTCTCTCTCTCTCTCTCTCTCTCTCTCTCTCTCTCTTTCTCATTGCGTCAACGAGAAAATAAGCAAGATAAAGAGAATAAGAGAGACAAAATTGGTGATATTGCGTAGCATCGAAGAATACAAAGGGTACATTAGATAAATAATTGAGTTTTCGTATAATGTAAGGGGCGTTTGCAAATTTTAGCGGTATTTGAGCATTAGAAGAATAATTTTAATATTTTATATTGAAATTCTAATTCAATTTTTAATTTTATTTAGTTGTATAGGTGCTATTATATACTGGTTAAGTTTAGATACACAGCGTTGACCTGCGGGTAATTATCGTAAATTTTGTATGTGCCACATGAGTTATTAAAGCTCTTAGTTGCGTGCAAGCTTGAATGTAAATGAAAATATATTTAATGAGTGGTTTTTTTGAGAGAGAAAAGAATAGTCACGCTATATCGATGACTTTTTTTGATAAGTATATTGTAGCTTAAAAAATATGATGACAACGTTAAGATTTTTTTTTTTTTTTGCATGGGTTGATGAATAAGTGAATATTATAAGAATACGGTATTTTTAGTTATAGAATAGAGTTTTGATTTACTTTGATGTAGTTATAGTATCCAACGATAATCGTAAAGTTGTTTAAGAGATTTAACTAAGTTTCATGATTTATCGCGAAACAAAGTCTCAAAGTATAAGAAATATTTCCATAAATATAAAGTTGTACGGTTTATTATCAAAGAATTTGAATAATAAATTTATACAGTTTATTAGCTGGTTGGAGTATTTGATTATACTTTTTTCCAACGAATATCGTTTCATATTTATTTAAATTTTGAAGAGTAGATGTATATTGTATGTGATTACGATATAAACATCACGTTTGCTAAATATTGTATAAAGCAAATATTGATAACTACAACTAAAATCCAATTTTATTGTCAGATATTGAGGAATAATAGGATTTTGTTGTTAGTAATAAAAATGTATTTTAAAATGCATCACGTAATATTGACAACTACTATAGTATAGATAAGTAGTACTACAATGTAAGTAGTACAACTCGTATTTGGTCAGACACATTTTTTTTCAAAAGATTGTACGTAATATTTTTAAATAAATTATTAATTTATTGTAATTAATTAACACGTTTTAAATCATAAAGTTGAATCATATTTTTTATTATAAGTATATCATTTGTCTTTGCATCGATATGACAAAGCAATCTTATCTATACCGTTAATACAAGTGATAAAGGACTACGTGTTAAGAATATCAAGATCTAAACTAAAACAACAACAGCATTGTATGATATCAAGATAGTACTAGTATTTTTTTTTTTAATCTACAAATCCAAAATAATATCTATCCAAATGTATGGCAAAATTATCCAGCACAAAATTTGCTATTCAAATTTCTAAAACCAAAATGCGACTTTGAAAATTTGATAGCCTCGAGTCATGTCAGCTAGAGATGATAGACGTGCAAGAAAGATGCCACTCAGGTTCAAAGACAGGGAGAGAGGGTAGAGTGAGAGAGGGATAGAAGTTAGTATACGATTTCTCCCCCATCGAAAATCCAGTACGCCCCATGCTTCAGTATATATACATATAACCCTCGCTGCAACGGCTTGCAGCAGCAAGTCGATGAGAAAAGGACGGAGTCTCTCTCTCTCTCTCTCTCTCTCTCTCACTTTTCTTCTTTTCTACTAAAGCAGGAGCGGTCGCGTGACGTAAGCTCTCGACCCCGCGCGCGCAAGCTCGCGACGAAAAGGTCCGAGTTTGACCGAGGTCGACCGAGCCAGGCGCAGGGGGTGGCAAGCTCAGGCTATGCCGGTGCTGGCTCACTTAGTACGCGTCCACCCACACGCAGGAGTAGAGAATAAGAGAGAAAGAGAGAGAGAAAAAGAGAGTAAGGGTTATGTTGTAGGTAGAGGAGGAAGTGAGAAAGAGAGAAAAGACGAAAAGGCGCCGGCGCGCTAGCCCGAACCGCTGCTGCTGCTTTTGCTGTGTTATATCGTGAATTACGCGCTCTACTTTGGTGTGTGCCACCGCGACCAAGAAGAAGTGTTACTCTCTTTCCCGGTGGTTTTCTCTTTTTGCACTAGATCCTCTTTTTTCTTTTATTTTTTTCATTTTCTTGAAAAAACCTATTATATCCAGGTAAGAATTCTGGAGTTCAAGTTTTACCAAAAATCCTTTATTCCTTTCTTTGTCTTAATCCTTCTACTTTATATTATCCATTTTTGTTTCTATTCTTTCCTTGAACTCAGTATAACAGAATTGCTAAACAAGTACTTTTTCGATACTTCTCGAAAACTGATCCGTCCATGTCTAAAAACGTCCATAGAAGAACTTAATAAAACAAAGACGAATTTAAATAAGAAAAGATAAATACAGTGAGGTGATAGTGGAAGGTGATATGTCAAAAATAATCACATTTAAAAAACAAAATAAAGAAAGATAAATAAAAACATTAAAGTGACAACAAGATTTTTATAAAAACGATAACGTCAATCGAAAAAAAAATTTATTCAAGATTATATTAAACGACTATAGAGAGCTTGCAGCAGGTTAGTCGTGTGCAGTAATAAGACAATTGTTCTCTCTCTCTCTCACGTTCTCCTTTATTTTACTTATACGGCGGCGTGGAAGGCATAAAAGTAACAGAAAACAGGAGAAAGAAAGGGAGAGAAAGAAGAGATTGAGAGAGGTTGTTCGATGAACAATAACACGGGTGGCTTGGTCCAGGTGGAGGTTGAGCTGGTGCCGCGTAGTTGTCTACCGGCTCTACATCTTAAAGCTCCCGCCGGCAGCTGACTGTAAGTCTTCTGAAATTAACTTTCTTTTTTTCTCTCCCTCTCTCTCTATCTTTTTTTCTTCTATTTATCATTTTATTTTTATTGTTTATAAATATACATATACGCGTAAGCCTTAGCTTTATTATGAAAAGCGCTTCGTTGATGTAATACACTAAAGAGAGCTTTTGGCTCGCGTTTTGCGCTGTCTATTGTATATGTATGTACGAAGCGAAAAGAGAAGGGATCGAGGACGGTTGTATTGTATAGCAGTAGTATAGTATAAGCTCGAGTATTGTATAGCGAGAGAAGGCTTGTTGTCTATTGGAGTGTGTGTATATATATATCTATTGACATGATGCGGCCTATGTTTCGATCGATTCTCACTTGCGTTTGAGTTTATACGAGCTTGACAGTATAGAACAACGCGCGTTATTTTACAATTCCGTTGGGATTTTTTTTTTATTTGAATCTGTATGGGGTGAAAGCTTTTGTATGGATGGATTTTACTATTGCTCTAATGGAATTGAATGGAAATGGAGTATGTGGAAAAAAAGGGATTAAGGAGTGAAGAACTTTGAGAATCTGGGCTATTGATTTTGAAGTATTTGAATAAAGGAAAATAAGTTACAATACAATATTTTTTTTTATAAATTTGACAAATTTTAAAATTACTTAACACCTGTCTACTGCTTTATATATATATATAGAGAAAAAAGTTCTTATGTAATGAGTTCTTTTCTTCAAAGTTATAAAAAAAGGATTACATTTAGTTGTATTCTTTCAACAGACACAAAATAATTGACAAAAAAAAGGATACACTAAAAATCTATAATTATCCGTTACTGTACTTATATACGTGCACTTATAGAGCTTGGAAAAAAGAAAGAGGTAGACGATCATATAAAATGCACATGCTATATATATA
>JAPYZE010001511.1:0-24172 GCA_030522805.1 Leptomastidea abnormis | reverse complement strand
TCATCTTCTTTTCCCTCTTTTACCTCCCTTTCCCTCTCTCTCTGTATATTTGCCTTGTTCTGCATAATACATGAGCGAAAAAAGAAAGTCCCTTGGCCGTTCTTGTATATTTGTACGTATATATGTATATGTAAGGGGAAAAACCTCGCGCGCAATCGACGTAAAGAACGACGAAGAGGATATTTTTCTCTTCCTCCATCGTCGTAAGCCACTCACACGAGTGAGTACATTCAGTCCTATACATATACTCCCTCTCATCCTCATTTCTTTATCCCTCTCAAACCTTATTTTACAACCCAACCATCGTCGTGCAGTTCCTTGATGTACCTATATAGTAGTAGTAGTAGTAGCTCTCCAAGGGCCTTCAAAACCTCACCCGTAGCAGCATTTTCGCGCTCTCGCGCGCCCGCGATTTATCGGTCAACTTTGATTAGGTACTTTTACGTATACATACATATACAAACACACGATACCACACTATTTCTACTACCACCACTACGGTAGCAGGATTTTATTGCTTTCGATCTTAGAGTAGTACGTAAATAGAGAACGCGCAAAATAAAAAGTACCTTAGTTCTCTATATATATCTTAAGATCGAAATTCTAGAATTCCCTTATTTTCCCTAAGTTCTCCTCACCTCAACATCTTAAACATTTATTTAACACCCACGTTGAATTTACAGCTCGGACGTACACGACTTATGTAAACGCGATCTCTCTCTCTCTCTCTTTCGCGTATGTGTATGTGATGGTTCACGCGTATACCGATATATATTCGTATAAGAAATCGGCTATTTGTATATGTATAGCTCTGCTCTTTCGTTTGAACTTTTTTTTTCTCGATGCTATAGCAGCCACGCGAACCTGGTCCATTCCAGAATTTATACCCCATCGACGCGTCGTAAATCCCAGGTAAAACAAACGTTAGTACCCCTCCAAAATCCTTTCCTCTTCTCTTACTACCCTTCTCTTGTTTTCTCGTATATGGGGTTCATGCTCGCTCGGAGAGATTCTTCCTAGAAAACAATCCGTCTGGCTATTACTACTACTACTACTGCATCCTTATTTCCTTAGAACCACGATCTAAGCACATGTGGTGCAACATCGCTTCTGTACATATATGTCGGTATGTAAACGATTACGTCTGAATTACCTTATAACCCAAAAAGGCATTGAAATTTGAAAAAAAAAAAGAGTTGAAATTAGAAAAGCAGAGCAACATATGCAGCAGCTGCTATTGCTACTGCACTAATTGCATATCGTTGGAATCATAGTCATTGTATGCGCAATAATAATGATTCAGGTATAGGGGTTATTAGCTTTGTAAACGTCAAATCTTGCGTATGTACACGAATTATATATATACGTATATAGATGTAATTGTGATTCTACAAGCTCATCTAAAAAAGGAAGTAGAATAGAAAGACTACACTATGTATCACGAAGTCGTTTGGCCTTTTTTTGCGGTAGTCCTTTATATCCGAATCCTTCTCAATCTAAAAGGGGTATATACTGGTCGTCGCATGTAGTAAAAGGATTGAGTATATAAGAGAAGAGTCGTCGTACGAGGGTCGTTCGTCTGGAGAGCAATAAAACTAATGGTAACGCCGGCAATTCCTTGCGGTTGGTTTGTCGCAAGATGCCGATGACGACGACGAGGACTATACTAACGTTCATTGGTCAGACGTAGATTATTCTCCATAACGTTACGCTTCCTTATGCTCTGTATACCAAGGCTTTCTCAAGGTCGGAGATGTATATATATCACAATCGCTTACGAGGATGAGAATCACAGCTGCAGTGTGTATCTATATCCTTGCCGATCCTTCCGGCGCTTATTTTGCGGCCACGATGCAATTAGAAAGATCCGACGAGCCATAGTTTCTTTTAAAAAGCCTTTATATTTTTCGATATATACCTATAATATGACTATTCGTATAACCTCATAAAGCCTTGCTCTCTTTTTTTTAAACCATTCTTTGGAGTACGATTGAGAGAAGAACTGCTGGTGAACGAGAGAAAATAAGCAATTTTCACATTTACGCGCAAAAACGATGATACTGCGTATACACCCGACTTGTTAGAGAGAGAACCTTTTACGAGAGCTTCAAGTAATTTGGCGAGAGGGAGAGAGAGAGAGAAAGAGAAACTGCGTTCCTGATTCTCTTTTTTGTTACACACACACTTCCCTGCCGAACTAAAAACTCGTTTGCGTCGAAATTTTCGACGTTTAAAATCAATTCGCTTTTGACTTTATCGAGAGAGTAGCAGCAGCAGCTTGATTGAATTTAATACTAAAAAAAAAAAAACAAAAAAAAAAAAAAAAAAAAAAAAAAAAAAAAAAAAAAAAAAAATACGTAAAATAAATGCTTTTGTACGTGTGTGAGAAAATGTGAGTATCAAAGAAAATGAAGGATATTTGAATTATAGTATAGCTGTATCATTAAACAAAATATAGAATTTAAATAAATAAATTTCATCACAGAAATAAATAAATAAATTTACATAGTTAAAACGAAGAAAGTGTTACTAAATTAGCCATCTCTATTTTGTATTTACAGTGGGTGGAAGAATCGTTTACGAATTTCGACAAGAACATCAACTGGCGAAGTTACGTTGTATGCGACGTAGCCTACAACAACGTAAACAACTGGTTGTGGACGCCATTTATCGAGCGAGGACCCGCTAACCGTATGTACATCGAGATCAAATTCACAGTACGCGACTGCTCGTTATTCCCGGGTAACGCGCTCAGCTGCAAGGAGACCTTCAGCTTGCTCTATTACGAATTCGACGCGGCTACCAAGGAACCACCGCCCTGGGAGCCCGACAGCTACAAGCTCATAGGTACGTGACAACATACATATATATAACTATATAACTATCTCCCTTACTTCCTCTCACTCACTCACTCTCTATCTATTTTCCAAATAACTCATTTAAAATATACTCGTACCCTACCTACCTACCTATCCCCGCACTGTTGCTCTCGGGAATATAAATGAGCGATATATACACTGCATACCGTGTGACAATGATGATGAGGGTGGAATGGGGAGGGGAACGACGACGACGACAGTTTTCTCCTAGTTAACCACAAAGGGACAAAAGGGACTTTGCGGGCTTTCTAACAATAGATAAGCATCAAGGATATGTAATTTACATGTGTGTGTGCTTGATCTTCTGTTGCCGGTGTTTAGGTCGGATAGCGGCAAACGAGGGTCGTTTCAACAGCAACACCGAGGTCATAATAAACACCGAGGTAAAGTCGATACCCGTAACGAAGAAGGGTGTATACTTTGCATTCCGTGACCAAGGCGCCTGCATATCGCTACTCGCTATCAAGGTCTACTACATCAGCTGTCCCGAGGTCTCGGTTAATTTCGCTAGATTCCCGGCGACGCCTACCGGTCGCGAGGTTGCCTTGATCGAACAGGCGACCGGCACCTGCGTTGCCAATGCCGTCAAAATCGACAAACCAACCTTCTTATGCAAGGGTGATGGCAAATGGTATTTACCAAGTGGCGGCTGCCATTGTAAACCTGGTTATCAGGCTGACACTGATAAACAGGAGTGTAAAGAGTGCCAGATCGGTAAATACAAGTACGAAGCTGGATCGCATAATTGTGAGCTATGTCCTGAACACAGTATGGCACCTGATTATGCATTCACCGAGTGTAGGTGTAATACTGGATACTACAGATCGCCTAAGGATCCGAAAAGCATGCCTTGTACTCGTGAGTATAATAATTATCCCCTTATTTTTTCTTATTTCGGAAATTAAATTACTTTTCTTTTTAAGAATACGATTAAAACTGAAGGAAAAAATATTTTTTTTTATATGATTAAAACATATTTTTTGTATCGAAAATCAAGGAAATAATTTATTGTAATTTAAAAATACATAAAAATATACAAATTTTTCAGTTAAATTAGTAAGTGTTATTTGTGAGAAAATAAAAATATTGCTATTAACAAAATAACATGCAAAATTATCAAGACAAGGCCAAATTAATTTTTTTTCGTATTTTCGTAAAAAATAAAAAAAAAGTAAAGAAAAGAAAAGAAGAGAAAAAAACATTGGTAAAAAGGAAAGGGGTAAAAAGAAAAAAAGTGAAAGAAGGTGAAGTGGGGGGTAAAGAAAAGAAATCAGTCAAGTCAATTTAAAGTTGCTTGGAAAGTTTGAGTAATTACCGATCGTGCTCTTTCTGCTTACAGAACCACCTTCGGCGCCGCAGAACCTTACAGTTAACTTTGTCGACCAGTCGACTGTAATTCTGTCTTGGAACGCTCCGCACAAACTGGGTGGTCGACTTGATACAACCTACCGAGTAGTCTGCGATGCCTGCGGTTCAGGAGTCAAGTACACTCCTAACACTGTAAGATTTTATAACTCGTCACTGCTGCTGTTGTTGCTGCTGCTTTGATTTTCAAATTTTCTTTTTCAAAATTTTCTTCAATTATTATAAAACTCATTATCATAATAATCATTTATTTAATATCATTTCTTACAATATTCGAAAAAACAAATATCATCAATAAAAAAACATCTAATAAATAAAAAGAAATATATAAATAATCAAAAAAGCAACATAAAATTAAATTAAAACTAAACCGCAATAAAATAAAATAAAAAAAACGCGTGGCGTGAAAATTAAATTACAGGAGGTGTTCAACGACACGAAGATAGCGATCACCGGTTTAAACGCAGTAACGACCTACCGCTTTCAAGTGTTCGCTGAAAACGGAGTTTCAAACCTGGCTGGCAAGTCCGAGTACGTGGACATAACGGTGACAACCGAGGCAAGCGTACCAAGTCTCGTGAGCAACGTCAGGATCACAAGCGTCAAGAGTAGCGAGTTAAGCATTAGCTGGGACGCGCCTACAAACGACGTCGGTGGCGACAGCGACCTCGTTGAAAAATACGAAGGTAAGCAGTTGGAGCCGCAGCAGCTCCTTTAGTTTCTTTGCTTGCTTGCTCTGTGTGTTTGCTAAACTCTCGAATAGGTATGTCGTCGAGCGAGCTTTTTCATGCTATACACACACATACGTATAAACTCTCACGAGTTTTGATTTGAGAGACCAATGAACTATTACTACTACTACTACTACTCTATGATGACAAGTTTGAAATGGTCGCTCGTCGAAACAACTTGTTCTTTCTCTCTTTCTCAAGTGTCGCTTTGATTTCCGGGCGTCGTTGATTGACCGATTTTCTAACGGCGATTTCCGCTTTCTATCTGTCTGTCTGTCTCTTATAGTGAGGTGTTACCCACGATTCGAGGACGCAACCAATGCAACTGTGGTTCAAACTTCCGACCTGTCGGCTACTTTCAAGAACCTCAAACCAATGACCGAGTATGCTGTTCAAGTGCGAGCGAAAACTACGCTTGGATGGGGCGAGTATACGCCTGTCATATTTAAGAAGACGCCACATGTTATGGGATTAGGTAAGTTATTGAAACTATCAATAAAGAAAGATTTATTTATTATTTTAATATATAATTATAATTTGTGATTATATGTTTAGATTACGTTGGAGATGATGACAACATGCAGGTGCGCATAATTGCTGGAGCAATAGTCGCTGTAGTTGTACTACTGGTTATTATAATCATCATGACGGTACTATTTTTGAGAAGGTAATCTCCCCGTTAATATGACTTTTAATTTGAATTTTTAATCAATTAATTTGACTCTTTTAATTGCGTTATCGAAAAATTCGATAATGGCAATGTAATCACGCCTTTTTTGACTGATATAATGCAATTTCGATGCAGCAGGGCCTCGGACGAGTGTAATAAGAAGCAACCGAGTGACTGTGACACGTTGGAGTATCGAAATGGCGAAGGTACGTTAATCTTAATCATTATTACAATTATTCACTATTATCTTATTTTTTTTATTATTATTATTTAGTTAAATTCACGATCCCTTTATATAATATGATTATTCACTCTTATAGTTGTCTCACTGAAACCCCCCTTGACCCCCTGACCCCACATGTCTTGTAAAAAAAACTAATATTTGAATCACTATTATATTAGCCCTCTGCAAGTTGAATATTTAAATCCCCTGTAATGAACCCCCTTTCCCCCAAAAAATGGATTTGTGAGATTTTTTAAATAATCACATTTTTAATGACAATGAATATAGTTAGATAAATAAATAATATAAAGTACCTTTTAGTGTTTTGGTATAAGAAATGATGATTTGAAAAGAAACCGTAGATTCCTTTTAGTCAATGATTATATTACCCCCCCAAGATAACGAAAGAAAAAAAAGAAATTTGCTTAAATTTTTTTTTCAATTTATTTTTTTTTTATTTAAATATAATATATAAAATTACTGATTTGGCCCTGCAGCTTGAGCATTAATGTCTAACCAAATTCTTTTTCGATTCTTTCTTTTCATGTACGAATTCCCTGAACTCTCGAACCTGCCTCCATATGAAACAAAAATCCACTTATAAAAAAAAAAAAAAAAAATTACCCAATGAAACAATGTACACAATCGCCTGCTACTACCAGGACTAGTTGTGACCTACAGTAAGTCTTCTCCAAACACCTAATTTTTAACTTTTCCAAAAAACTTTTGTATTTAGAAATTATTACGTAGCTTGCACACCTTATTATAAATAATTAGAGTAGTTTTGCTATATATAGTATAGTATATGTTGATTATAATATGCACGTTTATTATGTGTTCGTACGTACATATTTCGAGTCAATTATTATCGTTGAAAATTGATTTTACTGACAAATTAGAATTTCGAAACAATTCGTTTATTGAAATTTAATAATATACATTGTAATAACGTTAATTACAAATTTTCTTTTGTCTTTATATGCGTGTGTACATATAACTATGTTTCTGTGTATATACTACTCGTATAATAATGTACGTACGAGTTCATTGTAGCTGCTTCAATAGCATTATACGTATATATGTATATATAATGTTCTCGTTCATCACATTACGTATGCATAAATTCATCCTTCATTATTGCCGAGATATTATATATATGTATGCCGCTGACGCTGCTTCAAGTACACATATTCAAAATTTACATAAATTTTTTCACGCCATCATCGCCATAATAACGACGTAACAATTCATTTAACGTTTAACTCTAGTATAAAAACATTACTAAAACATTTTTTTTTTTTTAAATTAATTATTATTAACTTATTATCATCATTTATTAATTTAATTATTATTTATTAATTATAAAATTAACACTATTGCGTATCACAATCTAACACTGGATATAATCATCATCCGCTTGCGCTCGCCACTCGCAACTCGCTTAAAAAAATAAAAAAAAACAACCAGCCACTATGCGTATTTCTATTTCTTATTTATTTAATTTTTATTTTTTTTTTTTATTTTTCTCTCGACTTTTTCTTTTTTGTTATCGAGCGAATATACACACCTATATAATATTATATAAAGAGAAAAAAGCCGGTTTTTCTCAAATTTTATGTTGGTCCTGTTTGTCAATCAGTTCGTTGGTTGTTGTGTTGTTCACAGTGCACTGCAAAATGGACAGTTCGCCAATTGTAACAACCCACGCCAAGAACAAGAACAAGTTTTCGCGTAAGTTCACTAAAACACATTCACCAAAAAAAAAAAAAAAAAAAAAATAAAGAGAAAAAAAAAAAAAAAAAAAAAAAAAAAAAAAAAAAAAAAAAAAAAAAAATATAATAAAAAGCAAATACACAATTTTAAACACGCTTTCGATTTGCAGTTTTCTTATTTTATTATTTTACGATTTATTTATTTATTTATTTTTTATTTTTTTGTTTTATCGCTTGCGTTATGGGGAAGAAATATAGGGAAACACGGGGATGGGAGGAGGATCCTATATATGATATAAATAGTCGATTTCCAAGCAATAAGAGAAGGAGTTCGTCTTTTACGAGGCACAGCATCGCGTTTGACACTGGAATATAGTCTCGCGGTTTAATGCCCGTATTAACGTTTGCTTACGTCGTTTTTCTCTCTTTGCGTGTATGACTTGGCCTGCCTGCGACCACAAATAATCCAAGTAACTTCTTCTTTTTCTATTCGAGTAAATCCTTAGTTGATTTTTGCGAGGAAAGCATGCGTATGATCCTCAGCACAAACTTGATTGTTTTTTTTTTTATTTTTTATTTTTGTTTATGATGATGATGCTATCCCAGCCTGATCGTATTGCCGTTTTCCTGCATTGGCCTGTTTTATTACGCACAAAAGAGAAAACAGACCATATGTTTTTCTCTCATTATAATATTTCTAATAATTTTTAAAATGTTATTTTTAACTAAAACCGACGCGTGTGGATTTTTAAAAAATCGCATGCTTTCGTGTAAAAATTTATTTATTTATTTTTTTTTAATGATTTATCAAATTGTTTTTATTACTGCCTAGGCGCTCGCTATATTAACCGATTATTGTATACGCGATCGAGGCTGCCAATTAAAAGCTTGCTAATTTTGAAGAGCTAATTCAAAGCTAAGATTTTATATAATAATACCATTTGCAGTTGAAACTAAAATTCAAGTTTAATTTACACACTTACTGGTCACAATTGAATTTATGAAAATCACCTCTAAATTACGTTTCCATTATTCAAAGTTCCAAAAGCACTTCATGTGTTATACATATATTTACACACAGCAAAATCATTGACATTCTACATTTATCACAATAATAATTATAGCTATTGTTCATTACAATCTCTAGAAATGCCAACAAAAGCCATTGCTTTTAATTCAAGCTGGAATTTAGCAGTGTTCATTAGAGGATAAATTTTTTTTTTTAATTTTTACACTTGTAATTGTTTTTTTTTATTGTTTTTTGGTCGGCTTATTAAAAAAGCACGGCTGTCGCACTGCCAAGCTAACAAAAGCATGGACATTTTTTTCAATTTCAAAGAAGAAAATATTTTTTCTTTAATTTTTTTTTAAATTTTTATTTTTTGTCGAAGTTTGTGCGCACATTTAAAAAAAAAGTAATAAGAGATAAACGAGAAAGACAAAACAAAATAAAAACAAAAAATAAAAAAATAGTTTCGAAACGGTAAAAAGAAAGTAAATACAGACAATAAGTGACTCTCTTGGAAAAACTCGCAAAGGGTTTAAGGAGAGGGGGGGGGGGAGGAAGGTTAGAACTGGGTCTTGCACTTCTCAGCAGTAATTGGCCTCTTTACTCTTACTGGAATTTAGGGGAACTGCATAAATAAGGCATAAATAAGGCATTAACACGAGCGCCGGAATTTTCGAGGCAGCAAGTTTTGCAAAAGCATATAATGACATACCTTTTTTTTTTCTCTCTTTCTTACTCTTTAACTCTTTTTTTCCCATTCTTCTTAATACGCGCGTGCGCGAGCCAAAAAACGCGGTTGATCCTCGTAACGATAAGACCTCGCTTGCTTTTTTTTTTTTTTTAGTAGCCCGGACTTTAAAACCCAGTATACTCTGGGTACTATTAAAAAAAAAGGTCAAAAAAAAAAGAAAAGTAGAAACACAGGCAGCGGCCACAGAGAGGTGCACGCGATACGACTAGCAAAAGACTAGAAAAAATAATAATAAGTAAAACTACTAGACGTGATCGCGAAGAGATTAGTTAAGCGAGCTGGCGAGCCCATGAGCCCGGATGATGTTATAAGAGACACAAGCATTTCATATATTCATTTATATACTATAAGCACGCGGGTGCAGATCATTAAAAAAAAAAAAAAAAACAAGCGCGTGTATGATGATATATAAATAAATGTTGTATAATATCTACCCGCGTCGGTCGCGAACTAGCTATAATGAAGTCTGTTTTCGTGACGTTACAGTGACCACGCCGTTATTCACACCTGCAGTGGGTGTCGCCGCATCCGCCGGTGGGCCTGGTGGTGCGGGCGGCGCTGGTGCAAGGAGCTACGTCGATCCTCACACTTACGAGGATCCTAATCAAGCGGTCCGAGAATTTGCTCGAGAAATCGATGCGGGTTACATCACCATCGAGGCAATTATTGGTAAGAGCAATTCTACCAGTCAGAGTTATTTTTTATTATAAAGTTGGTGCAGCGACTAATCAAAATTTTTTTTCTGTTATTTTTGTGTGTATAATTACAGGTGGCGGTGAATTTGGCGACGTGTGTCGCGGTAAATTGAAGCTACCACCGGACGGCCGCTCGGAAATAGACGTAGCGATAAAAACGCTAAAGCCTGGCTCAGCGGAAAAGGCCCGCAACGACTTTTTGACGGAGGCCTCGATAATGGGCCAGTTCGAGCACCCCAACGTGATATTCCTCCAAGGGGTAGTGACGAAGAGCAATCCTGTGATGATAATCACCGAGTTCATGGAGAACGGTAGCCTGGATACTTTCCTGCGCGCGAATGACGGCAAGTTCCAGGTGCTCCAGCTGGTCGGTATGCTGCGCGGTATTGCGAGCGGTATGCAGTATCTCGCCGAGATGAATTACGTGCATCGAGATCTCGCGGCGAGGAACGTGCTCGTCAATGCGGCACTCGTTTGCAAGATCGCGGACTTTGGCCTCAGTCGAGAGATTGAGTCGGCGACGGAGGGCGCCTACACGACGAGGGTAAGTTAGCCTCTAATTGAAAGCTATAGCTAAGGCTTTTTTTTCTCTACTTCTAAAAGTTTTCTAATCGACACACGATTATTCGATTGCCGATGCTCAGGGTGGTAAGATACCAGTACGATGGACCGCCCCTGAGGCGATAGCCTTCCGTAAGTTCACCAGCGCTTCGGATGTCTGGAGCATGGGCATCGTTTGCTGGGAGGTGATGTCGTACGGCGAACGACCGTATTGGAACTGGTCGAACCAGGATGTGATAAAGTCGATAGAGAAAGGTTACAGGCTGCCTGCACCTATGGACTGTCCCGAAGCTATTTATCAGCTGATGCTCGACTGCTGGCAGAAGGAGCGGACTCATCGGCCGACCTTCGCCAATCTCACACAGACTCTTGATAAGCTCATCAGGAGTCCGGATACACTCAGGAAAATTGCTCAGAACAGGTAACGTAATGCCTATTACGATTTTCAAATAATTCCTTTTATTTATACTTACATATATACCTATACCGTATTATAATTTTTAATATTTATTATATGAATCGTTATAAGTTTCATCAGAGATATGTTATAATAAGCTTTCGTTGTCGTGTATTACGAAGATGCTAGTTATTATATTCTATACATATATTATTGTCGTGACAAACGTTATGCGTGTACGATTGCACGAGTTTTCTCAATAACCGAATGCTGAACGAATTGAACTTTGTTTTTATTTGTTTTTTATGTTGTTGTTTATTGCTTTCTGTTGTTGAGTGTTTATGTTACATTAATTGCGTTTGTTATTGATGAAACTCTGTGCTCGAAGCATCAAGAATGATATTATAATCTATATATTTATATATCGGTGTATAAGCAAAAGTCGCATTAATTTCAATCGAACGATTTGACGTTGTAAAATTTTTTTTCGACTACTACTACTATCTATGGTTGTTTCATGTAAATTTGACCACTAAATTTTTTCTGCACTGCAGCAGTGATAAAAATGTACGAGAGCTTCGGGTGCTCTCAATTAGCCCCATCAGCTATACGCTAAATCGTTCGATGATCATCATTTTCAAGTGAATCACGCCGTGCATGCCACGCGAGAGTCCATAAATTAATTTCTCTCTCGGAAGCTTTGAAGTTTCAAATGGATTTGTTGCCGGCGATACAATAAAAAAAAAAAAAGAAAAGAGTAAAGTGATGTATTCACGCTCTCTGTGACTTTCTTTTTTTTTTTTTTATTTCATTTATTGTGCTACTGTCGCACACTGGAGCTTTGATGTTGTGTTGCATCGCAAACAAAATGCTAAGTTAAAAAGTGAGATAATCGAGGAGCAAGACATATTATATAGATATCACTTGTGAGAAAGTTGTGCGAATGTGTTTAATATGTAATACAAGATGTTTAATCACTCGAGATACGGAAAACCTGATTGGCATTACTGGAACTCACACCCAAATTCAAGAAAAAATAATACATACAAAAGTGACAGAATATATAAATTTTACTTTTCATATAAATAACAACAAACACTTAATGGTTTTCTTTGATTTTTACTCGCAGGTGAAAAATATAAATGGACGGGGACGTTCACTAATTACTTGTTTTTTAAATTTTATTTAATTTTTTTTTTTAGTTTTTGTTGTTTTTAATTTAATTTGTGTTTCTCATATTACTGACTTTTTAGTTGTCGAAATTGCTTTTATTATTTCTAGTTTTTTTTTTTGGTTTTACATTTTGTTTTTCACTGTTTTTTTTTTTACTCGCACGCAGAAAAAAAGTTTGCAGTTTATTTCAACATAATGCGCAGCTTTTTGACTTTTGTTTGCCGATGAAACTGACGCAGCAACAGCAGCAGCAACAACAGCTGAGGAGCAAAATTAATTTATGGACGAAAGTCTAATCTCACATTATTTTTACGGAATATTTTTTTTTTAATTATTTTTTGTCGCGACGAACACGCTGATTCATACACGCCGCGGCTTAACAAAAAGCTTTTACTCGCTTATAGCGCTTAATATCATTTTTAAAATTTCTCCTTTCCTATCATTCCAAAAAACACAGGCACTCTCCATTTCATTCAACAGTATATAAACAAATAAAGACAATTTATTTTTAACATTTTACCTTATTATTTTGTTATAACTAATATATTAATACACAAAAGTAAAATAACATAAATTGGCTTCACGTAACTAATTAATTTATCCTCATTTATCACGTTGAACTTTATTTTTCACTATTTAATCTCACGTTAATCCTAATAAAGTGCTTATAACCCTACACATACACAAGATCCATCCTTATGGAGAAAGAGCATCTTAAAAGCGTCATTCGGGAAATTTAAAATGACTACCGAATGACGTTTTTTCGTAACACGGCATTAATTTATTATTTACAATTTTTTGTTTAATTAAAATTAAAAAAAAAATAATTAAAGAAAAAAAACTAAAAAAAAAAGAAGAAAATTGTTTTAAAAATTTAAATAAATTAAAAGAAAAAAGAATAAAAAAAAGAAAAGAAAAAGAACGAAAGTAAAAGTAAAAAAGTCCAGGCTTTTTGTAAACACACGCCTTTCTCTTTTGTTTCTGGGCTAATTCTTTGTGGTTTTGGTTTTGTGGTGTCTTTGGTACCGTACTGGTCGACTACTGCTACCGCTACTACTACTACTGCTACTACTACTACTACTACCGCCTACTACTACTGCGTGCACTGCTGATGGGGTTCGATCATTGCCGGTCGCTCTGCTGCTCCTGATGATGATGATGATCTTGTGATGAAATTGTGAACGTGAGAGCAGCGTGAGGCCACCCGCCCACAATCCGTACTATGTGACGACGTCGCATGCAGCGGCCGTCCAGGCGAGCCTGCCCCACGGGGCCGGTGCTCCTGGTCACTCGGGCCACGGGGCGGCCGCCGGTGCCGGGGGCCCGTTCGTTGAAGTAGTGGCCCATCAGGCCCAGTCAGCGCTAGCCGTTCCAGTAATGCCAGCGGGAGCCGGCCGCACCCTACACTATCACACCCACGCGGCCACACACACACTGCCACACCAGCCGCCGCTCACCTATCCGAACTGGGTGCCCTTCACCCACTTCGGCTGACCCTTGCTCCGGCCCGAGCACCTCGACGAGCCCACTTAAGCGTCGCCTCCCATGTAGCAAATGCTCTGCAGCAGCAGGCTAACTCCAGGTTCTCCCTTGAGCACTGCGCGATATACGAGACATCGCCTCTCCTCTGGATCCAGATTAACTGCCGACGACTCTATAATCACGTGTATACACCCACGCGCGTATATATACGCTAATCTATATCTCTCTACTTGTACAGCCACGCCACGTTTTGTACAGATTATTGCAATGAACTCGACCTTTGTCGAGCCTTTTCCTTCTCCTCCTCCTCCTTTCATTCCTGTACGATAATCCGCTTAGCGCCACCGCGGCGCAAAGGCGATGCTGTAAAATCAACGCTTCCGCGCGATATGCTTCTATATGAACTGCCCATACAGTAAAAGGCAAACTCTATTTTTTCTAACGAGAACGACGTGCGAGTAAAAATAACCCGGCCGACGATAACCCCTGCATCCCTTGTCTCTACTCCCTTCTCCCCCGACCACAAGGTCGCGATCCTCTCCGTCACGCGCAAATTGTACAGTATCGTAAGCCGCTGCTCCTCGACTGCTGAGCGACACGCGGTTACATTGTAATAGTAATAATAGCAATAAATAATAATAGTAATAATAACGATAACGATAATAAATGATAATAAGAATCTGGGAGAGGCGAGTGCGTACGATTTCGAGTGAGGCACCGGTGCTCGAGGGATCTGCGAGGGCTCCTGCTGCTGCTACTGCTAGATCTTGGTGAGTGGAGTAATCGTCGAGGACTCGTGATCAAACTGCGAATATACACACGTCATACCATTTTTTACACGCATATGTACACTGGCGAATTATAAAAAAAAAAAATG
Organism: Leptomastidea abnormis; assembly: GCA_030522805.1. Taxonomy (NCBI): domain Eukaryota; kingdom Metazoa; phylum Arthropoda; class Insecta; order Hymenoptera; family Encyrtidae; genus Leptomastidea; species Leptomastidea abnormis. Next base: position 9,647 of record JAPYZE010001511.1, on the reverse strand, counting down.
AACCGAGGATGATAAGAGATAAATCATTATGAGAGTATAAACGCGAGAGAGCTCGATGAGGAGAAGAAAAATGAAAAAAAAAATTCCAAAACTCCCTACCTCCCGTATTATATACACTAATACACACACAATCGTACGTAATTATATTTATAAATATATGCGTTGCTGCTAACGCCGATGCCGTTTTCACGTCTTTATTGTTCAATATTTATATAAATATATTATATATATTAAACGTGCGACGAAATTTCACAGAGCCTGCGACTGAGAAATATATATTATATTATATATTATATATTATATTATATATAATGAGATAATGCGTCAATCGATTATTAATTAAAGGTTGACCAGTGTTTTTTACACTCAATTAAAGATTTAATATTAAACGATCGTTACTGCGCGGAAGAAAATTTTATGATTGAAATTGCCTTATTTTATTTTGATAAATTTGGAAATGCACTAGACCAATTTTCATTTAAATTTTTTTTTTTCAATTTTTAAATCTAAATTATATATAATAGACTGAACACGTAATGACTGAATAACGAATCAGCCTAATTTTTGTTATTAAAAATATATTTTTATCATTGAATATTAAAAAATTGCATTTTATACAAATGTGACTGATATCAATTTATAAAAAGTAAAATTTTAACTAATATATTTTCCAATTTTTAACTTTTTAATAAAATATTTTAAGAAAAATAACAATAATAATAATTATTTTTTTTTTAATAAACATTTTATTAAATCGTATTTTAACAATTTGTCAATGTGTCTTTTGTTTTATTTACACATTTTAATTAGTTGGCTAAACCAAGCTTGAGCCACCGTGACAAATAAACAGACTGATTATTTTTGACGCGAAACATAAAAGTGTCATATTCACTTAAAAATCCTGTTAAATGACAAGATAAGATTCAATATGTCAATTTTAATCTACACATTGTTTATCAATTTTTATTAATTTATTTAATTCATAAAGATAATAATATAGACAAGATATTTAAGTGATATGCTTGATTCTAATTACAAATTTGAAGGCTGACATTAATATTTTTTTTTAAAACGTTATCTAAATTGTTTTGTCAAATTAAAAACATGTGATTTGATAATAGTTACACTGCCAGAAGCAATATTTCAAAAACTCTAGCTATACAAAAGAAGAGACAAAAAAAATATTGAAAATACCACCAAGGGTGAGTGGATGATTGAAGGGGGATTCAACTTGTATTGGTGTCGTTTTTATTTATTTTTTTTTCCACTGTAACGAATTGCTGTTTCGATAGTAATCTTCGCAATGTTTCAAGTGCGTTTCCAATCTGTCAAAAAATATAGCAATTTCTGATATCGAACTTTGTACTTCGCAAAACATATGATTTCCCTCCGCGTATGAACAAGTTCAGAGAAAAAGATTACGATGAGAATATTGCTGTAATTGTATAGGATCGATTTGAAAAATTACGAATTACGCGTCCTCATTATATCTCTTAACGTCTTTTTTTTTATTATTACTCTTATTATTTTACAGTCATTCTACTTATCAGCGCTATTTATTTAAGCGTTTTAGTCGTTTTGTTTAGCAGCCTTCCACTTAAATCCAAAGCAATAGTACTTTTTAAGTTGTATACACACAAAAGTATAACACACATATTATATATACACACGTACCTGTCGGGGTCGTTTAAAACTCGAAATTTTTCAGGTCGATACTGGTAGATAATTTTTTACGAAAAAAACAAGTAGTTTATAGTTGGATACATGAAAAAAAAAAATAAAAAAATTAATGAAATACGTTATCGATTATTGTAGTTGAGAAAGAAAATAAAAATAAAAAGTGGAAAAAATTTAGAAAAAAAAAGTATAAATTATGCTACGAATTAATTAGCGGACGAGAGCCCAACCAACGAATAGCAATATAAAAAATATAAATATACGTAGAATCTGTAGAGGCAGAGCTTAGGCGAGCCGCGTCGGGGTTTAATCGACGTCTTTATAGTCTTTCAGATATTTCTACCGAATGATTATTAAGGAAAAAATATAATAAAATTAAAAAAAATGAAAAAAAAAAACAAAGAATTATTATTGCTATTGTCGGCATTATTATATAATGTTATGAATTAATTAAACTTTACGCGATATACATAGTCAACGAAAATAAGTAGAGCATAATATTTATTGATCACGAAGCATTTTGGATTAAACAATGATTATTATTATCATCATTATATTAATTAACGAAAATAAAAACAATCATTACGAAAGAATTATTATTGCTAACGTTACGATAATCAATGTTTTTCAACATCATATTATTTTAATTTCCTTTCATGCAAATATCTCGCTATTTTGTATTATTTCAAATAAAATTACTTTTATATAATAAACTTGATAATTATTATAAATTGCCATTATTATTATATTATCATTACGACTGCGCTTATTATCATTATATTTATTAATCTTATAATTAATTGTATTTATAGCAATCGCGAGCTTCAATTTTGTAGTTTATAGTACATTTTTGCTCTTCTAGGAGGTACAGATGCGCGGTAAATTAAAATAAAAAAAAAAAGAAATTATTCTCTTTTTCTTTGTTTCACGAAAGAAACATTATATTAAAGACTGCGTATATAGGTGTATACATATGAGCGTTCAGTCATGGAGCAATAAAAGCGAAAAGTTGAACTGCAGACAGAGAAAAATAGAAAAATAAAAAAAAAAAATAAAAGAGAGAAATAAAGAAAGAGAGTCTCGATCCCGTGTACGCGTCGTTGGTATAAAAGTACGTGTGGCATTAAAAAACAAAAAGCTCGTTCTCCGCAGAGTAAGAGAAGAAGTATAGATAGAGAGAAAGAAATAAGTGGAATGGAAAAAGAGACGAGTTTCGCGAAATCGACGTTAGTCGAGGCTTGTGCGATTTTTGTTTTCAATTCTTTTTCTTTTTCGGCCGTTCGTTTATCGGGAGCTGTTCGCGCAAACGTGCAGAAAGAACCAAAAAATAAAAGAAAATAAGTAACAAAAAAAAAAGAAACCCTTATGAGGCAAGAGAAACACACATACATGTACAGAAAAGGAAAGATACCGAGCTCCTACACACATGTAGTACACACGTATACATATCTATAAACGACACACAGACTACAGAGGCGAAGTAAGGATGTAGAAGTTGCGCGTGATTGTGAGTGACGAAATGAGAGAACGAGAGTAAGAGCCAGTGAATGTGAGAACAAATGAGATTGAGTGGATGTAACGCGTTTGTGTATGTGTGCGATATAGCGAAGGGACGATTGGAGGTATAAAAAAGAAAAAGAAAAAAGAGAAAGAGTGAAATAAGAAAAGTGCTAGAAAGAGAGAGCAAGCGAGAGCAGCCCCTCACTATATATACTCCATTTACACACACTAACGAATATGCTAACGATTGTCAGAATCAGGGAACGGGGTGCGCCACCCCCACCCCCACCCGCCACCACAGCTACCATGGTGCACACAAGAAAAAGGTAAAAATGCCAGTAACAAACAAAAAAAAAATTCCCTACTCACACTCACACACACATAGAGAGACCATCCAAGATTTTTCGGCGCCTTTGGCCCTCTTCTAGAACCTCCAACCCCCTTTTTTTTTACAGCCACTACTAACCACCGCCACTACCACTCACCCCTTTCGCGTATAGCTCCCCCATTTTTTCTACATAGCTGTATATCACAATAGCCGGGGCAAAGCGTCTCGAGAGGTGAACGCGAGAGAAGTGAGAGAAGCGACGACGACGTCTACGGTGACGCCATAGCAGAGCTTGTAAAGCACACGGTTAATACATACTGCTATGCTATACTATATATTTTTTCTCAAAGAGAGCAAAGCAAAGTAAAGCTCTTCCGAGATTCGTAAAGGTATCTCTCTCTCTTTTTCTCTCAATATATGTATATATGTAACATAGCATGGTGACAAATCCGTGCTACTACTACTGCTGCTGCTGTTGCACCGCAAACCTTAAGCAGCAGCAGCAGTAGCAGTAGCGCGATTTATGAATATTTCAGGCTATTAATTAGCGGCCCCGCCTAATTACCTTTCCAATTAGCGATGGGCGAGCCGTCGAAATTACGGGACACAGAGAGAAAAGAGGAGAGAGAGAGAGAGAGAGAGAGAGAGAGAGAGGGGGAGAGAGTTAAAAAAGAAAAGCAAAAGCTTTGCCACCGCCGCTGCCACCACTGCAACGCGCACAAGCATATATACAAGCGCTTGCTCCTCTCGCCTTCACCTCTTCTACGACTATACCCACTACTACCACCACTATCACCCCCTTATACCCGTCGTCAAGACGGGACCCAACACCGGATGCCGCGCATATAATGACTCTCTGCACCCACGTAGACATATATACATATATACACACAGAGTTAAACCATTCAACGAGACCTGTTTTGCGCTCTCTCTTATTTTTCTCTGCTTGTCTTTAATTTTATTTGTCGTATTGCTTTTTAGTTTGTGGGTATTTACAAAAATGTATGTATATTTTTAATTTTTTTCTTTCTGTATATATATTTTTTACGCACTGCTTGCTTTTGTATTTTTTTTTTTTATTTTTTTATTTTATTCATGCACCGTAATGTTCGATTATATATTATTATATATACGTATAATAAACGTGTGAACGTTCGTTTTATATATAAAATAAATATAAATATATATTAAAATAAATATATTGTGTATGTTTTGTATAATATATATATATAGCGCACGCACAAACTTTTTTTTTATATTTATGCATATAATACATGATTTATGTATAATATTAATTATAATAATGTATACATATATTCGACATCTATACTATACATAGAGAGTATATATAATATGTATAAACGCGAATTGATAATTAAAAATTTTTATCAACATTTATTAACGCACGTAAAATATTAATATAATATTTTATAAATATATTAAATGTGAATTATATGTATACATAAAGTAAAGTAAAATAAATTAAAAAAGGAAACAGAAAATGTATTTATAATATTGTTTATATGTATAAACAAAAACGTGTGTGCGTGTGTGATTTCTGTAAATATATATATAAGCGTAAGTCGCAGTGTGTATACCAAATCTATATAAAAGAGATGCACGTATTTCTTGATTATAAAGGAAACACGTGTATGTCTATATAATGTTTGCTTGCACAAGAACTTTCTTTAAGTAAGAGAATGAGAAGACGATGTTTACGACGAACGATAAATCGCCATTTATTGTCATTATAGCGATGTTTAGTGCAAAAACACGGACGCACCTTATTTATATATAAATAGTATATTAGGTATTTAAAGTTTCACCCCTCTCTTGAAAATGTACTTCGCTGTAGTATACATATACATATACACAACTACTATAGCATTAGGTGATGTGTGTGTACTAAACCCTAGAGCCATTATGGTACCGCAGCGAAGTGCCCTGTAACCTCTACCCTCCCCCTCTGTACACCACATTTTACCCCTTATAGTAAATATATACCCTTATCGCACTTACCGCGGTATATATACGGAGTCGCGAGACGAGTCGACCGATCTTATACTCTTGTACGAGCTATACGTGACCGAGAATCAAGCATCATTAGAGAGCATCCTTCCCTTTTCACTCCTCTCTCTCTCTCTCTGTACAGCACGATCATTAATTAATCCTTTATTTTGACCAACAACCCTTAAATTTTTTTTCTTCTTAAATTTTGATGGATGCATTTTTTTCTGTAGTATAGTAAAGCAATTATTATTATGAATGCTTGTTCGATAAATCGGTCTACTCGTCTCCCGACTACCCGTGTTTATAAATTATTATATATACAGTTTTTATTATATATTTATATGACTTCCTGCCTTATATTAATTTCTTTTTTTATTATTATATTAGAACATATATTTATATACATACGAATACATAATTTATGTAAATACGATTATCTCGATTTTTAGACTAATCACGTATGAGTAATGAACTTTTTTTTTTAATTATTATTATTACTATATAAACGAATATTATAATTATTATATGCTATTATATGATTAACATATTGTTTCATATTTGAGGATTTGTTAAATAAATTGAAACGAACTGATCAAAATCTAAAACCCTTGTAGATGTTTAAATTTATTTCATTGATTTATAATTTATTTTTACCTATATATTCCTATATAATATACATAAAGTTTGATAAAGTTCGTTTATGTGTACCTTATTTATCTTGTGTAATGGTAAACTATATATTATGCTGCTGCTGGATACGTGTGTAATAATTAAGCAAATTTTAACATTAATTATGAAATTTCAGGTACTAGTAATAAACGAACTTTATTAAAATAATATTGATTCAACAATATTAAGTACATGTTAAGAGTCAAATAAGCTATTAAAATTACATTTATTTCAGCCCCATGTAAATATTGCTCAAATTTCCTGTATAGATGATAACAATAGTAAACGTTTGAATTATCCATTTTTAAAATTTTTTTTATTACGATTGTCTCCTTTTAGAGTAACACATAGTTATGCCATAAACAATAAGATTATCACTTTCCAAATAATATCAAAATTCAATTACCTACAATAGTATTCAAAAATAAATATTTTTTTTTATAAATTTAGTGCTTGAGTAATTAAAATTTAAAAAAGATAAAAATATTTAAAAAGAAAGAGATAAAAGTGGGAGAAGATTTAGAGTAATGACGTAATAATCATAAAAAAATGATAAATAAAAAATCTAAAACTAATATTTGCTTTTGCTCTCGGCTCTCTCTATTACACAGGAGTACAAATCCTCTGGCACCTGACGCGGTCGACCTAACACAGCTGACATCGGTGAACGAGTGGTTGGCCTCGATCAAGATGTCCCGCTACGCGGAGAGCTTCGAAAGAGCGGGCGTGACGACCCTGGAGGCCGCTGCCCGCGTAACAGTCCAGGAGCTAACAGCCCTTGGCATCACATTGGTCGGTCATCAAAAGAAGATAATGAACAGCGTGCAGGCACTGAGGGCCCAGATGTCGGCCACCTCCCAGGGTTTCCTCGTCTAGCCCGCGCTGCCTCGGCGCTACGAGGAGATCGAGCTACTGCTCGCTCGCTGACTAGCGCCGAACGACCCCCAGAGGGTCTACGCGGTCATCGAGGATTATTATTATCGCCGCGAGCGAGAGGCTGCTGCTGCTGCCGAAGAGGACGACGACTGCTGCAGGGACGACGACGACGAGCTTCATCGCGTCCTCGGCGAATGCGGTCGTCTATCCCACGTCTCGGCCGATATGCAGCAGCAGCTGGAGCAGGAAGACGAGGATGCGGTGGCGGCGGCGGAGGAGGAGGAGGAGCGTTTGGCACTGGAACAGCTTCAGGCTGCCCGGAACGAGGGTGTCAACTCGCTCGACGACGAGCTCGTGGACTTTGACTTTGGGGAGTGCGGGATCGCCATGCCCGGTGCCGCGGCTCTTTACAGGCGCAAGTGCTACTCACCCGACGAGGACTTTATCGCGAATACGATAAGCCGGCTCTGAGCGGGCGCCGGCGCCTATTCACAAGCGCCGCATCCATCGCTCCTCCTTCATAATCGACCACTGTACAGGACTGATTATACTTGATCGCATATATAAAAAAGGGGGGAAAGGGGGGGGGTCAGAGAGTGACTGTGTGCACTTTTTTTTTCTTTTTTTTTTTTTTGCTCTGCACGCGAGTACCTGTGTCCATGTGTATTGTATATGTGCGTTTTTTGTATTATGGCATTTAATATGAGTGCGCGGCTGAGATCGACCTTATATAAGCGTCAGAGCTGATACACGAAAATTTATACTGCATATCGCTAGCACTGCCCACGTGTGGATGTACACTGTCCTACTCGATCCTCGTTTGCTGATCGGATTTTAAATAAAATCGTCGATACGAAAAAATATGTGACCGAGTGAGTGCACGAAGAGAGCTTTCTTTTTTTATGTGATACGTGTGTGACTTGCTTCATTTTGCTTTTTTTTTTATTAAATCGAATAACTTTATCTTATATAGATAATTTTAGTATATAAATTTTGGCCTGAAGATTTTATAACTGCCGGGTTTATTTGACTCGTTAACAACACTGCCGTAATGCTATACTAACAATGCATTTACATATGAATTTTAAAAAGACTCGTCAATTAAGCTGCCTAAATTTTTTACACGTGTTATACATCAATCAATAGCTTTATACTCTTGTATTTTTAAAAAAAAATCCATATTTATTATGAACGGCCTAATTTACAATAAATATATGTCTGCCTAATAAACATTAGGTACAATTTTTAATTAAATTAGCTAAAGTTAAAATTTTAAATCTTAAAATTTGCATTTCGTATCACGTGTACTTACATACATAAATATACCTCTACGTGTGCTTGTAATTGATCGTATAGCTTAAATGGCTGAATACATACTGCAAGTGATTTGGATATATGTGAAAATTGCATTTTTTAATTATATATTTATAATGTGTGTGCGTGTGTGTGTATGTATGTATGTACATATATAAATATATTTCCGTTTATTGAGTGTGTCTGGGTATTTCGAGTATGAGAGTGTCAAATTTCGAACGACAAAAGATACAATTCTTGCCTTTAGCGTTACCTAGATAAGTATATAAATATAAATATAATTATAAATAAATAAATAAATAAATAAATATATATAAATAAATATATAAATATATAAATAGATAAATTTATATATATAAATGCGCGTATGAATGTGCGTGCTGAAAATACATTGACGTACTTATATACGCGCACATACATCCGTGTACGTGGTTTGTGTAGGGTACCTGTCACTTATCAAACGGAGAAACGTGCCAATGCAAGAGTGAGCGAATAGACGCGGGCAAATGTTGAGTGAGTGCTTGAGAGAGAAATAAAAAAAAAAGAGAGAAAGAGAGTGAAAGAAAAGGCAATGGATGTGAAAACGCGAGGTCGAAAGATAGAATGAGTTTAGGTGAATGCACTTTATAGAAGCGGTGTGTCGTGTCGCTTTGTGCTATGTACATTGCGCTGATCTTTTACGCATGCATTCGTTTATTCGGAGAAAAAAAAAACATTCGCGAACGAGCGGCCAAAATGATTTTCTTTAAAATTATCAGATTTTTTTCCTTCTCGAGTAACATCGTAGCTTTCGGAATAAGTAATCTTTGATCAATTGTACATATGATATGCAAAAGAGGGAGCGCGCACGACTCGTGATTAAACTGTAATGAAATTGCGGAAAAATCAATTTTTAATTTAGTTTTAAATTTTATCGGATCGAAAAAAAAAAAACAAATTAGCTAAGCTAATCGCTAAAAAATAAAAAGATAAATTGTAAATATATTATATATGCAAGCAAAATGCTGCTTTTATTCTTAAATTGTTGTATATTGTAAGCTGTTTGTGTTGTTTTATTTATTATGCGAAATTTTTTTTATCATTAATAATATTTGCTCAAAGTCGTGTTTGAGCAACGAGGTATATAATCCGAAGCGCAAAATCAAAAGTTCTCGAAGAGAAAAATCTGACAATTTTAAGTATCACCGAGAATGCGAGCTAAATAATAAAGCGAAAGATATTTTTCTTAGTGTCTTGATGTAAAGAAAAAAAAAAAAAAAAAAACCAATACTGC